>JAGFPH010008514.1:36989-54890 GCA_018207615.1 Philaenus spumarius
AAAAATAGTGTTTGTTGTAATTAAACTTAGCGGGAAGTTACATGGATGGCCTTTAGGGTCAACCGTTTTCCAAATTTATCTATTTATTTATATTTTATTATTTATATTTTATTTTATTATTCATGATCTATTGTGATATTAAAAATACATGTGTAGGCGTACCCACGGATACTAGACATATTTCTTGAGAATTAATGGTTTAATTTTATACATCAATGGTTTTTTAATAGCCTATATTAATTTTTGGTTTAGGAAATTAGTCCAGAGTGGTTTTCAGCTATTCAAAATAACCCATGATATCCTCATAATGATAATCTCATAAACGAAAAATTCTATTTGTTCTAGAATTTATTAATTCTAATACATTTATCAAGCTTTAGGGTAGAACCATTCAGCATGAGTCATTCTGTTACGCTGAAATGTGTCTACAACAATCAACTTTACTTACCTCTCCTTCCCCTTCTCGTGATAAACATAACTTACATCTTTTGGCGTTGTTGCGCGATGCGTTGTGCGCAGTAGGTTATTAGGCTGCTTTAGTACAAAACAAACTGAATTAATCGTATTCTAACTTCTGTAGTGTGAAAAGGTTGTTTGTACGTTTGTACTACAGGTGAGTTTGTTGTACATTATTCATTCGTTTTTATAATAGAGAAATGTAGTTTTATTTTGTGTGAATTGTGTACAGTCTAGAGTTTGCAATTTGTAGAATATTTTAAAAGTAAATTGAAATAAATTGAGGTTAGGCCTATTATAGAATAGTTTTTAACTCGTGTACAATTCGAACTGTAAAAATACTGTATTGTTCGATTATACGGGTTTTTATTTTAATAAGAAACGTTTAAAACTCCATGAAGTAATGTAAAAGAATAATTTACAGTCAAATTATAGTATTAAATAAAAGCTTTTCTAGCGTATTTTCAAAACGTTCGACATTATTTTACTGTTAAAACTAGCTTATTATTGGTACAAATATTTCCCTTTCAGCAATTATTACCTGTATTGACCCTAAAATATAAACAAATTTAACATATTTATATAATAGGCTAATTATGGATAAGTTATTAATGTTTTGTGCGAATGTCAGCACATTCAATACGCCTAAGTTACTGCTACAACTCTTCCTTATTAAAAATTAGTGTAAATGTTTTGTCTAATAGGCCTACCTTCTAACTTTTTATTAGAAATTTTAAATTATTGTATTTATTTGAAGGGAGAAGATGATTTTGTCTTCAGCAGCCTAGTAGGTTTGCGCTAACCTTTCTTTGTGGTGAATAAGTACGGTAGGCTATTGAAGTAAAGTTGGTCTGAAAAAACATTGTAAGCTTAAATTAATAAATTCATTGTTTTACAGTCAACTTACTACATGTTTAAAGTAAAAATTTTCTTATTTTTGTCCGCATGTGCCTAATGTTAAACATTTTTCCTTTCCAGTTATATAGTTCTTGTGAACGTTCTTAACATTAATTATGCAATTTCATCTTATCTGTAATATTAAAATGAGATATTCAGGGTGTTCCTAATGTAGGCTACTTTGTGAACGGAAACAGTAATACGCTTTGAGAGTAGGCCTAAAGTAAAAAGTTCTTATAAACATGTGCAGGGATGTACTACTTGGTTCCCAGATATCTGCAATTAATTTCGTTCACAAAATGTTTATCCTAAAACGGTTTGGCGGATTTAGTTGAAACTTGCCCTGGTAACTAATAAGGTAGAAAACAATTTTGAAACCCGTAACCAACCTAATGCTATAGGCTAACCCGTTTCAAAACGCCGGCTACTTACAATTTTTAATAATTCGATCACGTAGCCGATGGGAGTTGAGCGAATTTCCTAAATTAAGTTTATTATATGCTTTATAGCCCGTCTCAACTTAAGTTGAGGCAAGGAGGGTGGGTAATTAGGGTCGGTCTCAACCGTCATAAAACTGACCCTTATTAACAATGAATACTTAAATGTTTAAACATTTAAGTATTCCTTGTTATTAATGCCGCCTGAGTGAACCTGTAGGACATTCTAGTATAAAATTGCAATTCAGTATGTCTTATTAAAGTCAAAATGAAAAAACGATATCATATTTCGTTTCATGATACTTTCCTGATAATTTTGATACCAAATTTGATTACATTTGGCCAACTTTGAGCTGTACTAGCATTATAAACTTTCTTAGTTGAATTAAGTAACATTACTAACATGGTTTACAACAATAAAGCCACAAAAATGTACTAGAGAAGTTCATATTTAAATATGTAACAAATAATCATTATTTGAGAAAAAAACTCGATACTGTATCGTTATTTACCATAATAGCCTACAAACAATTGTGTGTTTGTACCATGTTAATCGGCCGACGGGGGCGCTACCCTGTCCGCCATATTGAATCTGATTCCCATAAGAGCAATGCTACAAAATAAGTAATTTTTTCTGTTAATTTGTGGAATAAATTTAAAAATTTGGTTTCATTTTGAAGTACTGTCATATGCGGATGTTGATTGCTAAATACATTTTCAAAAACTGTTTTATTGTTTTCATAAACATAGCCTATGATATAAATAGTAAAAAACAGTAAACTTTATTATTTTTTTACTCAGTTGCAAAAAGAGATATTGCACAAAATCTTAGCAATCAACACCCACAATCTATTTTACTTTAAGGAAAAAATACAGCTTTCGTTTTTTGACAAAAACAACACAAAAATATGCTTAATAGTGAAGGTATGTTTTGGTTTATTTAACATTGAAATTGGTAGCCAACATCGCTGTTTTGAATGTAGGGAGCCGAGACTTGAAGTGTTGTAATTGTTTTTTTTGTCAGTACAACAAATTACAAAATTAAGCTCCGAAACGCAGAGAGAAAGTTTTAACTATCCCATATGGTAATTATAATATGTTATTACTATTTATTATTATTATTATGTTGCGTTAATTAATGCAATATAATTAATACCGCTTTATCATTAATAATAAAAATTTAATTTAGTAATTTCTTGTATTGAAAAACAACAGTTACAACACTTTAAGTCGGCCGATTAACATGGGACAAACACACAATTGTTTATATTATGATAAATAACGATACAGTATCGAATTTTTTCTCAAATAATGATTATTTATTACATTTTTAAATATAAACTTCTCTAGTACATTTTTGTGGCTTTATTGTTGTAAACCATATTAGTAGCAACTAAGAAATTTTATAATGCTAGTACAGCTCAAAGTTGGCCAAATGTAATCAAATTTGGTATCAAAATTATCAGGAAAGTATCATGAAACGAAATATGATATGGTTTTTTCATTTTCAATTAAGACATACAGAATTGAAATTGTATACTAGAGTGTTCTACAGGTTCACTCAGGCGGCATTAATTAGGGTCAGTTTTATGACTGTTGAGACCGACCCTAATTACCCACCCTCTTGCCTTAACTTAAACCTGAGACAGTTTCAACCAACTATTTGGGAAATTGGTCTACTCACGAAGGCCATGAATAGCTATAGTTCATTTCACCTCAGCGTGAGGCTAATAAAAATGACCGTAATAAAACCCTTACCCTTAGGCCTATTGTGCGACATCGGGGATGGGCACTTGTCGACTGCCTTTGTATTAGAGTTATTGCTGTTTGTCCCAGTGTCATTATGCAAACTTTTTTAATTGAAAGAAAAACTTAAAACAAAATATATCATTCGCTGTGTTTTGATCGCGTGATTATTTTTATACCAAATATGAAGGAAATCGGTTGATTTTGGGGAAGGCAAAGTAAATAGTTAAATCCTATGTGTTTTCAAATATTTTTCATCATCATGAATACGGAAATAAATTTACATTGAATAATGATGTTGAGTTTTATAAAAACCTCTTACTTACTACTGTACACAATAATCATCACATTATAGTGGCCTGACAGTTTTTTTGTTAATTAAATGCAGTATTAAAATATAGACATTAAGTAAAACTATTAAATAACTGTTCTATATACATCGAGCATAAAATACAATTAAAATTAAATACATCTTTATATTATAGACAAACAGAGCATGGGCTACACGAAAATATAAAATTACACATCTTATTGCAGTACATAGCACGGATAAAAATTAAACATAGGCTATTCCTTCTAGCTACTTGCACACTAAACAAAATTTTAATAGGCTATTTAGGGACAGGCGAAACAAGTAGGCCTACATCATTAATGATAGTCTATTATTTATCTTTAATTTAATTTATAAATTTAATATAATTTGACTAATACAGTATATTTAACGGAAATCTTGAAATTTCTTTGAACTATCTAGTTTTGTGAAAAATAGCTACTTTATTGGTTCATTAAGTTATTAGTCTAATGTGGTCAATAGAGTAATATTAGTTTATTTATTTCAATGACGTAGGTGTGCCATATAAATTTAATATATTCCCTTATAAGGACTTACGCTTATTTAATAATACTTGGGTTGATTTTGTTGTCAATTTTCAATGCCCAATGCCCAAATAAAGAGTAAAGTATTTTTTATGAGTTTTCAATTCAAAACATAAAGCCTTGGTTATTGTTAGATTAACGACAATGTTAAGCATGTCAGGCCACTATAAGGTGATGATTATTGTGTACAGTAGTAAGTAAGAGGTTTTTATAAAACTCAACATCTTTATTCAATGTAAATTTATTTCCGTATTCATGATGATAAAAAATATTTGAAAACACATAGGATTTAATTATTTACTTTTCCTTCCCCAAAATCAACCGATTTACTTCATATTTGGTATAAAAATAATCACGCGATCAAAACACAGCGAATGATATATTTTGTTTTAAGTTTTTCTTTCAATTAAAAAAGTTTGCATAATGGCACTGGGACAAACAGCAATAACTCTAATACAAAGGCAGACGACAAGTGCCCATCGCCGATGTCGCACAATAGGCCTGAGGGTAAGGGTTTTATTACGGTCATTTATATGGTCACCACCGAGATCGTCATGTCCGAGTTCGTCAGCCGTACTAATTAGGGTCGGCCTCAACCGTCATAAAACCGACCCTTATTAATGCCGCCTGAGTGAAAATGTAGGACACTCTAGTATAAAATGGCAATTCAGTATGTCTTAAGTCAAAATGAAAAAACGATATCATATTTCATTTCATGATATTTTCCAGATAATTTTGATACCAAATTTGATTACATTTGGCCAACTTTGAGCTGTACTAGCATTATAAACTTTCTTAGTAGAATCAACATTACTAATACGGTTTACAACAATAAAGCCACACAAATGTACTAGAGAAGTTCATATTTAAATCTACCTATACTAATATTATAAAGAGGTAAAGTTTGTTTTTTTGTTTTTTTTGTTTGTATGTATTGGGTAATATCTCTGGCATTACTGAACCGATTGAAAAAATAGTTTTACTAATAAAAAGCTACACTCTCCCTGAGTAACATAGGCTTTAATTCATTTCGATAAAAATCTTTTTTTATTTAAATATTTGTAAATTTAGTCAATATTTAGTAAATAAAAAAAAAACTAGAGGACTGACCTAAACTGTTTAGTCACAGTATGTTGCCGATAACAGTATAATTATAATACTGTATTTCGTCGTTATTATCACATTTATAATTAGAATGAGTTGCCTAAACTGTTCGTTTCTACTCAAAAAATTTCCATAACGAACTTTTTACATTTCAAAAATAGAGTTTAAAAAAATACAAATGTGCATGTTTGTTAATTAAAGCACGGACTTGTTGTTCGTGCGGATATAATAAATACAATAGTACAGCTGTCAGTTTGGTAGAACACCGTTAAATACACTCTTACAATTTAAGAATTTAATAAATATAACAACCAAATATTATCATGGAAACACAGGCATGACATACTCGGCGGGGCAGGTAGACGGGGGCAGGTAGACGGGTCGGTTTTATGACGGTTGAGGCCGACCCTAATTAGTATGTGACGAACTCGGACATGACGATCTCGGAGGACACGATTTATATTTGCCTCACGCTGAGGTGAAATGAACTATAGCCCCCCTTAGAAAATATCATACGGGCACCCATGCCGTCAGCGGTAAATAAACCGATCGTTTATTTTTCCGATCAATGTGTATGCTCTAATATTCTCCTTCGCGCCACTGTTGATAATATGATGGCGACGGCAAATAATCCGTGGCGGACGAAAACGCCGTGTGTGTTCCAGGCCGTAAATGTTCAATGTCATTATTTACTTACCGGTACCCTACGCAAGTAGTGCTGGTTTGTTGTTGGCGAGGGTTAGGATTCCATAATAAACATTTACAAATCTTCTTATGTTTTATAAAAACTGAAACTTCTCATTGTTTCTGAACAATCTTCGAATTGTTCTCATTTTAATTAATTCATATTAAATTTAATTTCTTAGTGGGGGCGCCCAGAAGTGGTCAGACATGTAGGCTATAAACTATATACCAGGTGTCTTAAAAGTCCCACCCTCCCCATTTAACTTTTGTGTTTGTTAAAACAAACAAATATTCTTTGGGGAACGATACTAACTTAGCCCAAAGTATCTTTTGAAGCAATCGGAAATTTTGAGTGTCCCCTAAAAATGGGGAATTTTGGGGGCAACTCAAAATTTTTAAATGGGAAGTATGGTCATGTGATACCTTATTTTAAAGGTATATTTAAGACTAGGAAAATGACATAAAGAAAATAAAAATCGGACCACCCAAAACAAAATGGCGGCCCTAAACGTGTTGAAATAAATCGACATAAAGTTGCTAATATCTCGAAAAGGAAGAGATTTTAGAAAAGATTTCAAGAGGCAAAAAATGTTTATTTCAAAGTGCTTGACCTAAAATATTGCTTCCAAATCGATTTCATAAATTTTGATGTAGGAGTCGACTTAAAATTTACGAAATCGATTTGAAAGCAATTTTTTAGGTCAAGCACTTGAAGTGTCAATTTATTTCGACACGTTTAGGGCTGCCATTTTGTTTTGGGTGGTTCGATTTTTATTTTCTTTATGTAATTTTCCTAGTCTTAAATAGATATTTAAAATGAGATACCTATCACATGACCATACTTCCTATTTAAAAATTTTGAGTTGCCCCCAAAATCCCCCATTTTTAGGGGACACTCAAAATTTCCGATTGCTTCAAAAGACACTTTGGGCTAAGTTAGTATCGTTCCCCAAAGGATATTTGTTTGTTTTAACAAACACAAAAGTTAAAGGGGGAGGTTGGGACTTTTAAGACACCTGGTATAATATTAAGCAAAAATACTTAGGCCTAAAGTTACTACTAATTGAACTAAGAATAAGACTATTTACATAACATATTAACCATAATTAAAATTGAGCAGTCTATGAAAATAAAGTAAATCCTATTAAGAGATAAGTCTTTGATAAGTACATTTTTTAAAGGAAAGTAAAAGAAATTTAATAATAATTGGTATAGGTAGTTTAAAATATATATTTTAACCGTTCACCTTCGAAGATGACAACAATGTTATAAGAAGTAAATTAAGTAACATTCCATGAATAGGCCTGCAGTGTTCCAAGAAGTTAGTAAATACATTTTGACTCATATTTTTGTTGTTGTAGTCTGTATTAAAATAAAAGTCTTATTTTTAAAATCAAAAACAGCTGAATACATATGTAGTCATTAAAAATATTTGCATTAAAAAATCAGTTTATTCAAATTTGTTAATGTTTCTGGTGTGGGATGGCTGTAGTTTCTAGGTAAACCAAAACCTAAATGCGCTTTGATTATTTAAAAAAAAAATGTCGCTCTTTGAAGCAGGAAGAGAGGCTTATTATAAACTAATAAGGGTGTAAAACATTTCTGTTTTTAGCCAAACATTGAAGGAACACAATCACCTTCCACTAGTAACACCATAAGAACCACATCCTTCATCAGCAACATATGAAGACATGTCTTTCCCTTATAAGCAAGGTAGCTATCTTATGTTTCAATATGATGTACAATTAAATATGGGCTACTGACACCCATGGGAAAAGGGAGAAAATGTATTGAAGGAAGGAAAAATATAAATAATTCCATATAAATCTTATAGCTTAAATTAAAATTTTTGACTAAATGTTTGCCCAGTAGTAGTTAAACTCCGTTTAGAAAAAAAATAATATTCTACACTTGCAGTGACGTTGCCATGACTAATGTCACCTGGTGCAGGCAGTTTTTGTCACCCCTACTCCTAATCACCAGGAAGTTTACACCCCTCATGTGTCTAAATTTATGGACATTTTTTGCATTACTTTCTCAATCTTCCAAAATGAAAGATACATTTTTCAAATGTATTTTCTCAGCTAGAATGAAAAAATTTCTTAAATTTTACATTAAAAACATTGATAGACTCATGTGTAAATTGATAGGCTTAAAACAAAACTGCACACATTTACACAAAAATTTAATTCTTATAAAAAATTGTTTCGAAAGCAGTTTTATTCTGTATTTATTTCTATATTTATTAAAATAAATATAAAACAATTTTAATAATGATATTTATTTATTAAATAAAACATATATTTATTTATTAAAATATTGATATAAAGAATATCCAATATTACATATGTGTTTTGTTTCCCCCAAATCTAATACCTCTTTTAGAACTTTGGAAAAGACAGAATTTTTTATTACACTAATGGTTTTTATATTACAATCTAAATACAAATTTTAAGCCTACATCTTTTTATAGAATATTTTTTAAAGACACTTAACTTAAAAAGTTGTTTAACTAAAAAATTAACGCGTTAAAATAAACTGTAATAATATCAAACCTAGACTAAACATATAATTAATGGTTCTGTAGTCAGTGCTATGTTTAAAATTTAATAACGCAAACCTCGTCTTATTTTTACTTCAAAAGCTTTTACAAACTTTCTGCTCGGCAAACTTAGATATTAATATTATCAACATCAATATTTTAAGCTATAGAATTTTCAATGGAAAGGATAGCTAAACTGCAAAGTCATGCCTGGCTCATGGTGGATCCTTGGTAACTCTTTATAAGTTTGAGTTTTGAAAATCTTCTCTTACAAGCAGCTGCAGACACACAAGTAGTTAAAAAAAACCTAAAAGCTTAAGTCAAGTTTGAGAGTGAATCTCAAAAATCATACTCTAATATGATTCCAAAAATTTTAAACAAGTCCAATCTTTTGCTTGTGTTCTTGCTTCCCTGCTATAAACTACCTACAAAATGTTATTGTATTAATTACTAAAATGCGAGTAAGGAGATTTTTTATTTTACAGCCCTCTCGACTTGGAACCTGGTGCGGGTCGCATCCCCCGCACCCTCCGTGGGTCGCATCCCCCGCACCCTCCTTCCGTTAATGCCACTGTACTCATATGTTGTAAACTTCTCTGTGTTATCCATTCTCAGAAGATGTTAACATTACCGGAGTGTACTTGTAATCTGGTTTTACAATAAATTTCCATTAATAAAAATCCGCTGAACCTAGATGTTGTAAAAACATATTGCTTTGTGAATTCAGTTATGTAAATTTCTAAGTTTTATTTGGATGGGATGGCTGTAGTTTCTAGGAACCAAAACCGAAATGCACTTAAGATTATTTAAAAAAATTCATAATTGAGCAGGAAGAGAGGCTCAACGATTAATAGATTAATAATGGTGTGAAACATTTCTGTTTTTAGACAAACACATGATGAAGAAAAACATCAACTTCGACCACCATAAGCTCCATATCTTTCTTTAGTAACATATGAAGACGCTTATACACGGTCTTGGTCCTACAAATAATTAAGGTAAGTGATCTTATGTTTGTATATGATGTCGTAGAGACCACCAGAGAGGGGCCATTACCCTCGAGGGAAATAGGAAACAATATTTTGGAAAAGTTTAATAATTTGATTTAAATCTAATAGCTAGGGTTTGAAAGTTATAATTAAAGTAATGCAAAGTAATTTCATTTGTATTTACCAATCAATCTTATTGGTTTTCCTTTTGTTTTTAAGCTGTACATTAGTCAATCTATAGTAACTTTGTGGTAATTTTTGAGGCAGTGGGTGTATCATTATTTGATTACTTCAGCACTCCAAGAACACAGTAAATTAATATTTGTTCCATATTGCATTTGATTGTAGTCTTTATTTACAATAAAAGTTTTTTTTTAAAACAAGAACAGCTGAATATAGATGTAGCAGAAATATATCCCATTAATTATTCAATTACTGTACGTAGATTTAGTAACGTTTTGGCCGTGGTTTCTAGGTGAGGCAAAACCTAAATGCACTTTTGATTATTTTCAAAAAAATTATTTTGAGTAGCAGGAAGAGAGGCTCAGTGAATAATAGATTCAGGCCCGGATTTGTATTTTCTCCGCCCATGGGCATAAGACAAGCTGCCCCGCCCTCCCAGCACAATAATAGCAAAACCCAACTTGACCCAACTAACAATACAATTTAGAATTGTGTTAAGTTTGTTTCAATGTCTTTTCACTTCACTTACCCAGTTACTTAATTTGGAATTATTTTCTCTTCAGTTCCAGGACTATTATTTATTTTTGTGGGTGTAATTTTCTTTGCTCTTGGATATTTTAAATGAAACAGAATTACAATTTACTAAAAACGTGAGTTAAAAAAAAATTATCAAAACAAACATGTGTTAATTAGACTACATCTATATTTGTTGATTAATCAAACTTTACATGTCTAGCTTTCTTGTTGGCAGTCCTACTAAGAGAATATGACAGGTTTTGTTTAAATTACCGAAACTCTAATGCAGTGAAACTAAAAACTATTGGATAATAAAGTAACCGGATGGAACAAATAATCAAAACTTCTTTAGCATATTTCCAAATTTAAAATCTCTCCAAAAATTTGCCGCCCCCAAAATTTGCTGCTCTGGGCACGTGCCCACGTTGTCCATGACGTAAAAATCCGGAAGTGAATAGATTAATAATGGTGTGAAACTTCTCTGTTTTTAGAGACACATGTTGAAGAAACACCATCATCATCTTCGAGCAACAACATCATCTTCCAGCAACAACAACATCATCTTCCAGCAACAACACCTTCTTGCAGCACCAACAACTTCTTCCAGCAACGATAACATCGTCTTCCGGCACCAACATCGTGCACATCACATCCCTCATGGAATACGGCGTCTTTGACCTACAATATAGGTAAGCTATCTTAGGTTTTTTTCTATTTGATGCACAATTCTTTGCCTTCCTTATGGGCACTGCCAGAGAGATGGCTTTGCTTCTCTGGGAAAAAAGATCATCGAAGGAAGGAAAGAGTTGAATAATCTCATTTAAATCTAATAGCTTTGCTTTGAGTTAATATTAAAATACAGTGATGTAAATTATACAAATTTAGATTTGTACTTATTTTTTAGCTGGTGTGAATGCCAGTGATAGAATGTACAGGGGTGTGGTTAATGTAGGGTGTTTCTAGATCTCTATGATGTAAGAAGAGCAACCCTGGAGAATAGTCTTGCTCCCAAGCTCAAGGCTTGTGTGAGTACTCAGTGCTATATTAGTCTACTAGCTCATACTACTCAGTAATAAACTTCCCCAAAAATTATTACAATTGGGATCATATAAATCTCTTAAATATAGTCTTAGGAGATTGCTGTTGTCGGGGTCTTTTTACTCGGTGGAAGAGTTTCTACAATATGATTTTGGTAGCTCTGTCTGAGGGGGTGTCCTTTGCATCACTGTTGTGCTGGATAAATTATAGTGAGCTCTCGGGCATCTTGTTTTAGCTAAGTAATTTTAAATGTATTTATTTTTATTTCAATTTTATTATGTATTTGTTGTGTGAATTACTGTGTTATACTGTAGAGATTTGTAATTTTTAAGTGTTGATGTTATGTAAAGTTGACTAGAAGTATAATTTATAAATAGTTTTATGTGGACTCTTGCTATGCAAAAAGTTTGTAAGAAAGCATTAGAAATAAATTAAATGAAATGAAATATCACGTTTTTAGTTTGGTTCATAAGATTTGAATCCTATCTAAAATATTGTTTTATTTCTGTAGGCACGGTTGCAGGACAAATCCACCAATATTTTTTCTTCATTATTGCAACAAAAAAATACAAAAATAGACTCAACAACTTTGTTTATAAATCTTCCAATTTATACAGCTTTTTATCACCTGGGAATCCCTGTGTGGGAGTTTACAAACTGTTTCTAGAAATGTAAAGTTTCTATTTTATAAAGTACAAAATAAGATGCATGCGCTATAGAACTAGGAAATGATCTTGTAAGCAATGTCAAGGACAGTGAACATTTGTTCATTGTCTCTATATACGAGGCATGTCTAGAAAGTAAGTTCCTTTTGGTAATAAAATAAAGTCATGTACAGATGCAGGAAAACAATTTATTGCACAAAAATCTACAGTCCTTAAACTATTTGCCTGTATAGCTCCCATAATTTCCCAGGCATTTGTCATAGCGTGGAACAAGTTTTTGTATGCCTTCTTCATAGAAGGTTGACGCCTGTGTTTTGAACACAGTTGTTGAAGCGTTGACCACCAAGGAAAGATTTCAGATGCAAAACAGATGGAAGTCACTAGGAGTGAGGACAGGGCTGTTAGGAGGATGGTCAAACAAGTTCCAGCCAAAGTCCTTTAGGAGTTTTTTTTTGTCTCATTCGCATTGTGTGGTCAAGCTTTGTCGTGTAAGAAAACAACACCTTTTGAGAGCATTATTCGGTGTTTGTTCTGTATTGCGCGGTGCAGTTTCTCATGTTTAGTCTCACAGTAGACTGCTTTATTGATTGTTTCACCTCGGGGCAAAAAATCAATCAGTAAAATGCCTCGTCTATCCCAAAACACGGTGCACATGACTTTTCGAGATGTCAAGATTGTCTTGGGTTTTTGTACTGCTGGGGACAAAGTGTGCCTAAATTCCATCGATTGCCGTTTAGTTTCAGGAGTGTCTTAACCAACCCAAGTTTCATTCTCTGTGACTATCTGAGACAGAAAGTTACCACCCTCGTTGTTGTAACGTGTCAAAAAATGAAGTGCACTGCCCATCCATGTTTTTTTTTGTTGTCCTGTAAGAATTTTGGACACCCAATATGAGAAAGTTTTCAAAAACCAAGTTATTAGTAATAATTTAATTAATTGATGATCATGAAATTTGCGGATATTTGGTAGAAAGAGCATCTTTTCGTGAACTGTACAAACGTTCATCAGTAACCAACGATGGACATCCACTTTGTTCTTTATTGTGCACTTGATCACGTCCTTCATTGAACCGTCAGACTCATCTTCTTACTGTTGAATCAGTCATTGCATTTTCTCCAAAAACCTTGCAAATGTGTCGATAAATATCAATAGTTTTAACGTTTGCATTCAGAAAACGAATCGCAGATCTCATTTAACGAGCGGCGGAATTTTCAATCAACTCTGACATTATAAACAAGCACTTCAAAGCGTGCACAATCAATAGCGACCTCAAAATGGTGTCATTTCCTTTACTCGAAGTGATGGAAACGGATGTGTGGAACTGCGATTGCCCCCCTGCAACGGATAAAATAGAAGCAAAACTTACTTTCTGGATATACCCTCGTATAATACACAGCAGTAAGGGCACAGCATTAAGGGTACATAGCAGTAAGAGCACAGCAGTAAGGGCACAGTTTTCATCTCTTACCAGGTCTTATTTTTTTCTGAGAAACTGGAAAAAATTTGTTTTCTGGATGTGCATATATATTTGTTTTTCGTCTGTACTACTTTTAGGAGGAAGAAGAATCAATGAAAAAAAAATATGAATTCTACTGTAACTTATCTTGGTTTTTGTTTTTCTGTTTCAGGTTCGAGTGTCGCAGCTCGGTGAGTCTTAGTTAAGCCCGACACGTCAGCTAAACTTGTCCCATCGCACCTTTGCTCTCCGCATGCTTTACGGAGGTCGGGGTTGTATTTTTGTGTACTTTTTCAGGTACGGAGAAGCCCATCGCATGTTAGTTTTAAGGTAGTGCCTCCCCGCCTCCGTGTCCCAACTAATTCACGATAAAGGTGTGATGGTGAACCCAAGAAATGTAATGAAATAGAAGTCGAACCCGTTCGTCTCGTTGTGATCGTTTTCGGTGTTTTATTATCGTAATCAATGTCGGTTTCACACTTTAACATTTACACAAATGTACTTATCACATTCTTACAAAAACACTTGCCTGCTTCTATTTCATTACGTTTCTTAAAGTGATTTGTTGTATTTTTCTTTCGAATTAAACATGTTTTCTGCAATTAAATTACACAGTTAGTAAAATCACAATCAGCTATTTACTTTAAAAGATTTAATTACAGCCGCAATTGTAACAATCTGTTAGTATACAACTAATAACAATAAGGAATTTAAAGCAAAATTACTTTTTAGTGCACATTAAATAAATATTGTTTAATACATGGTATTATAATAGTATGTTTCTTTAAATATCTCACAAACAAATTTAATAACTTTTAAATACCCTTTGTTTACGTTTAAAGACCTTTTATAAAATAAAATATCAAATAAAGATTAAAGAAAATTGATTGAACTTTAACTGCCACATCGGCTTTGCAGGTCAAACTAAAATTTTCCCTCACCCCATCTATTTCTACACATTACCAATTTAACACTGCTAAATTCCCTACTTTGTAGACTTTTACCAGGAATTAGACTTTTACTTTTAATCCGTAAACCAGGAATGTTTTCCACATTCATTAAATTCTAATCAAATTTTTTGACCAATGATTTTGTCATTTTACTTTATGTTGATTGTATGCATGGAATGCTTTTGAAATAATTTATGATGTACAAATAATCACCAAATACATCTTTTAGTGGTTTAGGCAAAGGATCAACTTGGATAAAACAGTTGACTTCACGATTCTATTGCTGTTCAGTGGCAGTTTGTATTTTTTGTCATACTTTGCAGCTGTGGTTTTCAGTTTTAATATTGTCGTCCAGTACCATTCAATCTTTTCTGTTGTAACATACTTTGCAGAGGTGGATTTACTCTTCTATTGTTGTTCAGCGGCAGTTGGTGTTTTTTGTCGTAGATTTTGAGTTTTTATTTGGTTTTACTTTTCTATTGTTGTCCATTGTCACTCGGTGTTTTTTGTCATGCTTTGCAGCTTTGGAGTTTGGTTTCGTCATTGTTGGTGTTCATTGTTTTGTAGACGGTTCACATTCGTTTTCATGGTTTGTTCGATTTTCTCCGATAGTAGATTTAGTGTTTATTTTGTACACATAATATGTTCAGTGTTTGCCTTTAAGTTCATAAATACTTGACTGCATAAAGGTGACAAAATCATTTACAGCTTTTATAACATATGATATTTAAATGTTCAGCTCTTTGGTTGAGATGTGTACAAACTTTCGGTAAAACATCAATTCAGAAGCTGACAATACACAGAGGTCGATTAAAATTTAAATTAACTTCATAATTTGTTAGATAAAATCATTAACTGCGGAATCAGTTGCCGCCATTTTATTTATAATAATATTAATCAGACATTCCTTTTTTAAATAAAATTTATATCTCCAAGTCACCCCCTCCTTAAATTTACCAACTATACGCAATTTATTAATTTGATGTCTTATTTTTGTTGTACTAAGAAAATAAAACAAATAAAAACATAGTAGTTAAACTAAATAACTAACCACTGTATCAACAGATGGAATGTAGATTCTTCCTGATTTTTATGGCCCGTGTCCAGTTAATAGAAGAGAGTATGAGTTTAATATTCAAGCCGACCTTAAGTACGTAGTCTGTAAAATAAATTCTTTTATTACTCTCATCAAGGTAATATCAAACTCTTTAAATTTTTTACAAAATTAATTCTAATTTTTTAGGTTCTGAAGGTAACTTTGCAAACAGATAGCAAAAAACTGAACTAACTGAATCAAGCCCCCAAATTGATCTTACATTTTTCTTGACCATGAGAATATACTCATGGTAATGTCAAACAGAGCAAAGCATTTTTGTTGAATCTTAAAGTTACCCAGGAAACATGTTTAAAAGTTTATTGTATGAAAATATATTTCCGTGTCTTGCAAATAACGCATTCGTGCTCGTTCGACATTTAATAATTCGTTTCGTGTTTCACTCGCAAAGTACCCGATGGTGCGCTTCTAACGTGTAATAATTCCTTCCGCGTGTCGCGATGTTCTTTGATAACGTATAATAATTCGTTCCGTGTGTCTCAAAAGCGTGGTGGTCTTCGTTAAACATATAATAAATCGTTTCGTGTGCCGCAAACAGCATAATTTTCTTCTTTAAACATATAATAATCCGTTCCGTGTGTCTCAACACCGTGGCGGTCTTCGTTAAACATGTATACAATAATTCGTTCCGTGTAGTGCAGTGCAGTGATATATAAACGTATAAGTGTTTTTAGTGTTTCAACACGGTTCCGAAGTGCGCCGTAATAAATATATTTTCAAATTATTTATAATGTAAAAGTAAAAATATTAGGAATTTATTGTTCTCTGACAAGTTTAGCTGCGTGTTCATTGATTTATTAACTTAGATATTATAAACTACAAGAATGGTTCTCCGTTAAGAAAGATTCTCCAACAAGAATGGCCCTCCATTTTTTAAACCAAGTTAATTTACTTCTAATATGTTTTATAATATTTTCACTAAGGCATTTTTAATAGTTTATTTTAATAATATTTGAGGGCGAAGGAAGAATTTAAAAATTTTTCAGTATTCAATTTATCATTCATAAATATTTTATAAAATAAATTTTTCAACATTTAAAATTTTTAGTTTGAAAAAATTTAAGTACAAGTTTGTAAGTCTTAATTAATTTCAAATATTAGTCGTCAGATATTTTGAACGGGTATTAATATTTTTAAATTTAAAATCTTAATCTTTGAATATTATAAATAGAGGAAATTTTAATTTTTGGTTGAGAAATGTGTAAAGAATTAAATTCAGTCTTGCTTTAAAACATTTAAAAAAATTTAGAATCAAAAACATATTTATGTGTTAGATTTAAAAAAATTACGAAAGAGTAGTCAAAAAAGGATTTCACCACATTCAACGGAGAATCTCACCAGTTGGAAGTAGTATAGTAGTATTGTTTTCATACTAATTACATGTGTTTCTGTTTCAGCTAGTCAGGCTAGTTGGCCTGATTGATCTTCAGCCGTAAGACCTCACTCCGTGAGGCAGGATTAGATTTTGGGGGGTGAATTTAGAAACCGCGGTCCCTGTTAGGAATTTTCCTATACGAATTATGTTATTTGTACTTGTATTTATAATGTATGCTTAATATTTGTATGATTTATTCTTTGTATGTTTTGTGTAGTTGTAAATCTGTAGTATTTTCAGGTATGGGCTCTTTTTAATGGTGTTTAAATATTATTTTTCGCGGTTATGTTCGGTTTAAAGTAAGACGTATGGGATGGAAGTCACGAAGAATTTTTGGATTGTTTGTTGGTTTTTAAGAAGATTACAATTTGAAGAATTTACAAGGATCCACACGTACAAATGGTAAGTAATGAATGTAAACATGTAAACCTTAATTTTTGAACTGTTGGTATTTTTGTTTCAGAATATTTATCGTTATACATTATTTTATTAAAATCATAACACAATTTGAGGAAATTACTATAATTATATAGTATATAACAAATGTTAATTATATTTATTGGAAAAACAATATTTGTTTGGTCATTAATTATGATTCCGAGCTGAAAAGTTACATTAGAACCAATTTTTCTACATTACTCTAATATAGACAAATTACACATTTCTTTTCATTACTGCAGAGTCTTAGAAAAATACTAAACATTTGTTTTGTTGGACATAATTGTGTGATTTCTGTTAAAGTTTGATCGTACTGGATCTTAGACATGGAATCATGTGTTGAAATTCAAGGACTGGTGCATCACTGCTACTTTGAGAACTGGAACTGTTGCAACGATATTTACAAAAATAAAAATAAAGCTTCTTTTGTTTATC
>JAGFPH010008515.1:19577-33320 GCA_018207615.1 Philaenus spumarius
CCCACAATCCGATATAGCCGAACTACAGACAGGTTTTGTATGAGACAATATTTTTTGCGCAAGAACATTTTAAAACAACCTGAATTTTACATAACAATCTTATGTGGAGCTTGAACTTTCCATCAAATTTTTTTTACTTGTAGACTTGGCAACACTGCATAATCATAGTTGCAGTTTAGGTTTATTTCAGCTGTGCTCAATACGTTTTACGTATGAACAGGGATGGCAGTGCGACACGAAATAGAAGTACAGTAGAGCCTTGAAAATGCGGACGTCGATAAGCCAGACTGTTGATCCGGATTTAATTTTGGCAAACAAAACTGAAGTGAATATTTGTCAAAAAACGTTGAAATGACGGACTCGGCAGGGTCATCGTACCACTACAAATGTCATTGGTACAGGTCATTTAAAAAATGATCATTAAAGATCCCATCTACATGCTTACAGATGCTTACTGTGCGTTCGGACTTTAGTTGGCAGTATAGGACATATGGACGGTTGCGGGGCTACTTGAAAACATGCGACTGTGGCTGTCGCCATGTTTTACAGTAGGCTAAACATAAACAAACAAAGAAACCCAAGACTACAAATAATATTATTTTTGTTATGAAGGAACAGTTGTGGTGCAGTTAGGTGTTGTGACAACATAACTAACTCAATCAATGCTCTAGCGTTTCCTGTAAAGATAAGGAATAGATTCTTCTTCTGTCCCATTTCATTGTTCAGTGTTAGTTTGTTCTCTTACGCTTCTTTTAATATACATTGTATAGTAAACAAATCTAACTTCTGCTTTATTCAACTAAATATTTGTATGTACATTGTATAATCAAACATCAGGTATTACTATTTGGTAGTTGAGTTATCATTCACCTAACGACAAGAGCACAATGATTTACTACGTTCTTTGTGAAACCACATTACATATATTGGTACATTAGTATAAAAAATATAAAACTGTTAAACATTGCGTTTAAATTTATATAAAGGCAAGCAGAAACACTGCGATGACACCGCGCCACTTACAAATACACAATGATAACTCTTGACTTTTGCGGCTCCTACTGCCTAAACTAAGCAGCCCAAGTAAAAAAGTCAAATTGCAAAAATTAAATTTACCTACTCTTGTACAACTTTCCCGCTTGAAAAAGTTGCCTGAATGAAATTTTTTTTTAAATCCTCGCTTACTACATTTATTATGTCCTTCTCAGTTGCGTTTCACCATAGATCATGAATAATAAAATAGATCATGCATGCATACGGGAGCTGTGTGCCGAAAAAAAACGTTGTTGCGATAATAGTACATGGTCGCGCCGCGAGGTAGCGCTAGGGAGAAATCATTGGTAAAATTGGTGTTTCATACAGCTTCCGTCGTTTCCCCAATAGATAACGCCACTATCGTCGAATTTCCAGTGGAACAAAATATTGCATTGGATCGGAGTTCTATTAGGTTATCCAAATACAATGGTTTCACTTATAAAAGCCTATACAAAATATATAACAAATGTATATAATTTTTTTTGTCACATGAGGAAAAACAGTTTTATTAACTTTAATTTAATACTATTTACAAAATTACGTCATCATCTACACATTCAGTGAATTCATAGCAGTCTGTCAGCAGTGTAGTAGTATGGAAACTTCATATGAAATGCATTAGATAGCTTATCCCGTACTGCCAACTAAAGTCCGGACGCACAGTAGGATACTCTCACCAAAAGCAACTTGGAATAAATTTTGGCCAGAAGAAATTTCAAATGATAATGAAGACTGTGGTGTAAACAAAGTGGCAGAAATATGCAGCACATCATAACAGTGTGACGGAATAAGAGCTCTGACAATTTATAAACTGTACAGTATTCTGTTGATTCTGTTACATATGTATGAGCGTAACATATATTATATCATTAAAGTACTTATAATTTCTTTTTGTTTGTTGCGTCAAACAACCTTTATTTTGGTTCTTTTCGAAAATTCAGACATTTTGACAATCCAGTTCCAATTAATCCGGATTGCTCTACTGTACTTGTTATAGAAAAATAAGCGGATAACTACTTCAGTAGAAGATGACAACTTGCAAAATAATTTAGTAAATCCTGAATATGAAATTTTGAATAGTAAATTACCTAGACCTAAATCCTAGCACTCCCAACGGTAGGCTTATTATAAATGATAGGCAATTTTATAGATTTATTAGCAAAAAGGGGTAGGCTTATTATAAGTGATAGGCAATTTTATAGATTTATTAGCAAAAAGGTTATAATTTAACTGATTTTTAAAATTAATAAATTTTTGTCATTACAGCTTACAGCAGGTTGATTCATTTAGCAAACATGGATGAATATTAAAACAAGACATTCAAATTGCAAATATAAAAACAGAGTAGGACATGAATATAATTATTTACATTTTCCTAATCTGGGATAGGAGGGTTGCAAGCCCTCTAAAAATAACTTGGAACTCAACGGGTTAATTGCTCTCCCATATTGTAATATATACAAATAAAGCTAATATATTGTAAAACTGATTTTTTTTATTAATAATTCCATCCTTCAACCCTTCCCGTGCTACGGAAATTTCGGACCGCTCACCCTGTAACGCTACATACCCCCAAAAAATTAAATTCTCAATAAGTCAACGCTATTTTTTTTTCGTTTTTCTTATACCAAAAAATGAATGGGAATAAAAACATAGTTTTTTTAATCTTAGTTGGTTTATTTGTCAGCAAAATAAGTAAAAAAAAACACACTTCAAGAAACTCACACTGCTTTATTTCTTATTGTGTGTAACGAGCTGGCGGCTCACTGTTACAATCATCGTATCAGCACATCACCAGCACGTCTGATCTCTTTGATGCTTGTTGGATAATGAGAAAGAAGCTTGCTTCAAGCTGTCGACGCTGTGCGCAGGATGACGTCATATCGCGCGATCTATTTCCACCAATCATCGGCATCTTCTTATTATGCTTTGTGTTTTCCATATACGTTTCGAGGCTAAATGTCTGTTTAAATATAAACTGCACCCGTCGCTTGAGGCTATCTTTCTATGACGTAATCATTTTATATTTAATAATTATCTGAATTATTTGTCTCTTTAAATTACAAAAATTACTTTTTAAACAAATTTTTATGAGATAATTATTTTAAAAATGAGTTTGTCTGCATTCCCCTTTGGATTTTTTATGTTTATTACTTTTCTACAAAAATGTGATCTTTAACATAGGCTAAATCATCCAAAATTTACTTTGCTCCTCCCTTTACGTTATACCCCTTATTACTTTATTAAATCCCTGAAACTCACATGTATTACATGTGTAGTTAGGTTATTATAAAATATTATAAGAATTGAAATAAAAAAAAAGAACATATAACCATGGATGTGTTACATTGTTCTTACAGCTCAGGGTGTGGTAAGGTACCCTTTGAAACACGCATCGCATCGGAGTGTAGGTTGGGCCGCGCGATGCAGGTCTCACAAAGGTAGATCGTTTCCTTTCCCATTCCTTGTTGAGCGCAAACAACACATCTACCAGTGTCCTTTTCTCTCTTTGCGTAAAGTGTTGTCTGCCAAAAAACAATAAAAACAAACGCAGTACACTTTCGCACGAAGTCTGCACGGAACTGACTTGCGAGTTAGTTCGCCTACAGCGTTAGCGTCTCTCGAAACAGAGCAAGAGTGGTGTAGCTCGCCAACTTAGGTGCTCCTAACACAACAGTCGGAATTCGGAGTCGACCGCCATTATGTTTTTTAACCAAGGGATATGTTACCCAATAACTGCTGCACTCAAGCGGCAAAACTGAAAACTATTTAGTCCTGACAATACATTCAATGTTTAAAAGCGAGTATATTTGTCCACAGCGTTTTGAGCAAAGTCAAACTTAGCGGTTATATTCGTCTACAGAGCGGGAAGGGTTAATATGGAGTTTCATCAAAAACTGACAGTACTTACATTAAAATTAAATTGTATAATTTACTAAATAAAAATAAACCAATGTTACCTATGAATCCACATCATTTCCCAAAAACAAATGTGATGGAAGTGGGGCCACACATCCTGTGATTTCCAGGACTTGATATACCATTGATTGCTTTCGCTCAAATTTCCTCGCATGAACTCTAAACGACCTTTGAAGTATAGAAACCAGGCCCCATCGGGATATAGCTGCAAATATATAAAGTTAAATTATACACATTCAAAGACCCTTTAATTTTATGTGCCATGTGATGTGGTTCTTTTTTTAATATTTTGAATGTTTCCTCAGATTAGTCTAGCAAACATTTTCAAAAATGTTTATTTTAATTCCACATATTTTACTGTACTTTAATACTGAATTTGTAATTAAAATATCTCAAGTACATTTCGGTTAGGCTTATCCACATAATGGCCTTTAATTTTGCCTATTTATAACCTTTAATTTGATATGAAACAATAATTATAAAGGTTCCCGTTTAAATCTTGACTACCCCGAAATATTCTCTATTTTGAAACTTCAGGTGTTTGGCTCTATTTACGTTTGTACTAAATAGCTATGAAACAATAATTATAAAGGTTCCCGTTTAGATTTTGACTACCCTGAAATATTCTCTATTTTGAAACTTCAGGTGTTTGGCTCTATTTAAGTTTGTACTAAATAGCTATGGTGTGTAATCTATACAAAAGTGCACTGAAGAAGTATGTTGATTTGGAGTGAGTGTTTAGCATTGACAATTCACAGATAGCTACTGCAATTCAAATAATTCACACTGGAAAAAAAGATCATTTTAAAAGCCTTATGAGGCTAGCCACGTGAACTGACGCCTAAATGTTGAGGTAGGGGAGGGTCACCATTTCAATATCAGTCGGAATGACACAGTTTTAAGTGATGATACGATCCTGCGTTGGGTTGAAGCTTTAGAACAGGAAACATTGCTAGGAACATCAAACAGCCAGGCCCTGCTAAAACTGTGGGCACGCTAGAAAAATCACAATATTGGGAGAGTCTGGATGTCATAATGCCTGGATGTCACTACTTGATCTGGATGTCATAATGCATGTTGTGTACAGAAAATTGTGTTGGTTTATAAATGCGGGTGAAACGCAGCTAAAATATTTTTTCTGATCGCCAGTGTTTAGTTAGTAAAAATGTTGCCCCTGAATTTTATGTTAGAAGAGTGAGCACCCGGTTTTGCAAGGAAGCACTGATCTGATTGGCACTTTTAAGATCGAACCCTCAGCTGATCCCTCAACTACAGACTTCTCTGGTGCTATTTACTCTAGTTTATTTTACCACAGTTTTAGACTTACCTCAAGTTGAGACTTAAGAATTTCATCGCATAAGTCTAGATCGCCATCGTTCAAACTCAGAATATGTACGACAACAAGATGATAGCAAAGCAGCATCATGACTGAAAGAACATGCCTTACTCCTGTCTTCAGGCTATATCCAATATGCAGTTCTTTTAGTCCGAGTTCCTGTACAAAACATCTTTGACCATTATAAATATCTGCAAAAACTATACATACTAAAGCAATTTTATATTTTTATCCGTCCAATAATCATTTTAAGGTAATCACAGATTACTAGTTTCGGCAAACTATGTCGCCATTTTCATATCTGTTCTTGTAAAGTTATTCAGACACAATACATCCTTTTAAATTACATCATTTTAGGACAGTTAATAAAGTGTAAAATATGTTTTTACTTGTCATATTGTTAACAACAGTTTCCCGGATAACTAAAATTTGTATTGCTTCTTTAAATTGACTGTAATTTGACTTCTACCTTTAAAAAATCATAGGCGAGTGGATGGTAGGAGGAGAAAATTTCAAAATACTGTTAGGTAAGCGTTTGTAAAAACCAGATTTTTTCATCAGATAATTACTTTGTCTTTATTTCAATTCTTTTTTAATAGTGTGTATACAAAAAGTTAAAACATGTTTTTGTACGATGAATAAAGGGGAAAGGAGAAGGGAAAACTCTCAATAAGCTAAAAAGCTATTAAGCTCAACACTTTTTGGCGTTTAGACCACCTCAGAAATGACAAGAGTCACTACTTTTGTTTTCACTATCACTAATAAAATTTTCTTTTTCACTAAATATGAACATTATCTTCTAAAAATACTATAACGACTGTGTTGTTTACATAATTATCGACCAATTTCCTTGCTGCCAGTATTCAGCAAAGTCTTTGAGAAGCTTTTCCTAATCAGGCTGTTGGGTTTCTTGGAAAAGTTTCAGATTATTTAAAAAAATCAGTTTGGATTTCAGAAAGGGAAATCAACAATTGATGCCATTGTCAATTTGATTGACTATATCGTTCAGAGTCTGGAAAAAAGTGAAAGCATTATAAGTATTTTGCTTGATCTCTCCAAGGCTTTTGACTCAGTACATTTTAAAATAATGTTGGGAAAACTTGAACTGATTGGAGTGAGGGGAACACCTCTATCTTGGGTAGACAGTTATTTGTCCAACAGGACTCAACGTGTACAGGTTGCAGGAAGGCTTTCTAATAAAAACCTAATTAACTATGGAGTCCCACAGGAATCAGTTTTAGGACCTGTTTTATTTCTTTTATATATAAATGACTTATGCTCATCTGTATGTATTGATAATTTGGTTCAGTATGCAGATGACACAACGATTAGCTTAGGAGCAAGAAATGTTCAAATCCTTGAACAGAAAGCGTTTATCGAAGTCAATGCTGCAAGTCAGTACTTTACTGAAAATAATTTAACTGTCAATCAAGACAAAACAAATTATTTATACTTTAACTTAAACAAAAATAGTGCAAAGTTCAGGCCAACTGTTATGTTGGGGGATAATATTATTAAAGAGGCAAGTTCTGCTAAATTTTTGGGGTTGGTCATTGATAACCAACTAACTTGGAAATTTCATACAGACAATATATGCAAAAAACTTTGCTCTGGAATTTTTGTATTAAGAAATCTCAGGCACTATTGTAATCTATCCACAATGTTAACAGCCTACTATGGGCTTATACATCCTCACTTGAACTATGGAATCATAGTATGGGGTGATTGTTCATCTCAACAAGTGAAAAGGCTTTTTAGATTACAAAAAAAGTCAGTACGGCTTGTAGCACATATAAATAATATGGGGTCATGTAGAAATACTTTTCGGGAGCTAGGAATATTGACACTTCCTAGCATGTATATTTTTGAAGTCATTTTATACATTAAATACAAGTGTAAAACAACACTAAATAAGGATGTACATGACTATGGTACCCGATTTGGAAGTTACTTACGTCTAGGCCAACATAGGCTCAGTAAGCACAAAAAGCTACCATCACAAGCTGGTGTAGCATTGTTAAATAAGTTACCTGAAAGCTTAAAAAATATTGAAAATTATGTCATTTTTAAAAAAAGCCTTAGACGACTTTTGTTGTCTGGATCCTTTTACTCGGTGGAGGAGTTTATTGACTGGTAGTATTCCTCAGCTCTTGCATATTCTTGTGGTCGGGTGCGAGCTTGTGCTGGAGTTTGTAGGGGACTGAATGTTTCATAAGTTGGTACTTTGATTGTTTAAGTTGTTGAATTTAGTCCTGTTTCTGTATTTATTTGTATTGTTGGTTTTACTATTGTTATTATTCTTTTAGAGTTTTATTATTTATTAATTTTTAAGTGCTATATCTGCTATTGTTATTTTGGGTTTATTATGTTATGTATAGGACTAAGCTGTAGTTATTATAATGACGTTGCTATGCACCTTGTGGTGTTTCTGCTATAAATAAATAAATGTGTTAAAGAGTTACGCATACTAGTAATATACTTTAACCAGAAAACAACGAGGGCATCAATAAACAAACCGTATCTCTAAGGTTATAAATAAATATTGTACAAAGGTGTGAAACAAACAAAATTAAACGAATCCAATGCCTCATGTAGCAAAAATTATCTAATTGGTTGAGGAACATAGGCAACAAAAAACGTTGCCGAGAAAATATTTTCAATGCAAGTATCCTTTCCCCATCATAACTTCTCAACTATAGTTCCTTTTATTTCTTCATGTTCTAATGATTTCTATCGTGAATGTAACAGCTGCTTTAAAACAAAAAACAGAATGCCACAGACGAATCAATGAATTAAACTTGTCGGCACAACCAAACACTTAGGTCGAAATCGATGTAGCGGCCTCAAGCAGCGCATTGTTTTGTTCAGAGTTTAATAAAAGAGGACAATAATACGCAACAGGGGGCTGAATGAGCGCTGTTCAATATGCTTTCATAAATCATGAAAATAGTGTGCTCTATTTTATGTTAGAACTTTTACTTCCTAGACATTTCCTCGTTAGTTTTATTAAAAAATTTCACTATCGACTGTTTTGTTACCAACCACTGAACTAAAACTTGCAATTTACCTCCCTCCCATGCCCCCTATTTTTATTTTTTGGTAGGTATTTTAGTACCACAAGTGTTCCGTAAGTTTCAATGTTGCGACTAAAACCCTTGAAAAACAAAAGGGCCTTATACTTAATTTTTAATCACTCTGAATATGTTTTGTAATATTTGAGTAATTTGATATGTAAAAATCTTTCACGAGCAAGCTTAATCTGGATATGGAACATACATTCAGTGGCGTAGGAAGGGGGGTGCGGGGGGGCGGACCGCCCCGGGTGCCAGCCCTGAAGGGGTGACAAAAAAATGTTCTTAAAAGGCTTATCATTAGGGCGTGTTTTACTAAAAAGCAAAACACGTCGGAATGATTTTAGCTGTAGTTTACGTTCGGTTGTTACAACTGTTCTTTTCGAACAGGAAGTGTATAATGGTTACTATGGGGGGGACACACAGTGAGCAAATAGCAGGCCTACGATAGAGTCGGGAAGGAGACACAAGGTAGGGGGTGAATGAAGCAGGGTACTACTACACCTGCCACTGCCACGAGTATCCAGTGTTGCCAGACACACGATAATTATCGTATTTGTACTATAATTTGAGGTGTCGGTACGATATAAGATACTAGGTTACTATCGTCGCTAGAATAATGTTGATAGATTTGAACCCACAGTGTAACAAAGTGCTGACTTTTACTGAATTACCGACTCTCTAGATTAGCCATTTTATCTATTGAAAACAGTGTAGCCAAAGAGATAAATTTTGATGAGGCTATTTCTCAGTTTGCAGAAAACAAAGTTAGAAAGAAGAGGTTCTAAATAAAAAGAAATTTTTAACTTCCGCTAAGAAAATTGAAAATTTTCTAAAATCGGGAAGTTATTGGTTTCACCCCGTTTTTCGAAAATCGAGTATTCATCAGATCTCGACGTTTTGAGGTCCTAGGAATCTTCCCTGACCACTCCCGAGAGGGTGTCACCCTGTCTGTATGTGTGTGTGTGTGTGTGGGGGTGTGTGTGTGTGTGTGTGTAAGTATGTGACCCGCTTATAACTTTTGAACGGCTTAACCGATTGGATCCTACCAAACGGCGTTCTAAAGAGTTCCATCAAACTTAGATTTCCTGAAAATTTCAACTAATTCCGACCGGTAGGTTCTGAGAAATTTCGAAAAAACTAAGAAATAAAAACTTTTTAAATCAGGTTTTTTTGGAATAACTTTTAAACGGCTTTACCAATCAATTCCAAAATCTAATCAGCTTTTAACCTTGAAAAGCGACGTCGATCGCTACCAGTCCGGTCAAAATCGGTTAATTCGTTCGTGAGATATCGTGAACGAAAGAAAAAAAAGTGTTTTTTCTCAATTTCTCCAAAATTTTTCATCAGAAAATTTTTTGTTGTCGATTCTTTCAATGGACTCGAAAAACTGCATCGATTGCCGCAAATCGCATACAAATCGGTAGATTCATTCGCGAGATATCGTGAACGAAAGAAAATCAAAAAAAGTGTTTTTCCTCAATTTCTCCGAAACTTTCTTCTGAAAATTTTTTGTTGTTTATTCTTTCAATGGACTTAAAAAAACTGCATCGATTGCCGCAAATCGCATAAAAATCGGTTGATTCATTCAAAAGTTATGGCAGTTCAAAATTTCCAAAAATAGTGTTTGTTGTAATTAAACTTAGCGGGAAGTTACATGGATGGCCTTTAGGGTCAACCGTTTTCCAAATTTTTTTAAAACAGTTCATCCAGATTTTTTAAGCCTCATCAAGTCTGTCTTATGAGGTGAATTAAGTTTACTGTACAAAGTATTCAATATTTTACCTTGCTTCCTGAAAAGCCAATAAACTCCAGCAGTTTGATGACTCTGTTAGGTAGCAAAGAAATCATCTGTAAATATTAAATCGAACATTACTAGAAGTACACATGCATTTTGAGAGAACAGCTAACTACAGGGCGTTCGCCAACAGAAATACTGTCTTAATTGTGACTATCCTAGACCTGCTTACAGAAATGTTCCTTGCTCACTAAACTGCGTAATACGTCGATTCATTGAGCATTATCTTTTACAAGGAAGAAAAAAGAAAACCAAGCCTCAACTTTCCCTAGACTTGGAGTAATTCTCTCTATTCTCCTTTTTTAGAATTTTTTACAAAACATTATTTATTCAATAATAAAAATATACTGATCTTATTTTAATAGTATATATTTCCATTGCTATCTGAAGGTACCGCTTAGCTAATGTTAGGACAAAAAGTATATTAAAGAAATTGTAGTTCTACAGATTAAATCTGGTTCAAGTATTGTTCTAACTAAAGCTCCAAGTAATGTAATAACCACAACACTACCAAGCTTCTAAGACATTTTTGGCAACACAGTTCCTGATAAACATTATTAATATTTATATATTAAGCGCTACATTGTTTATGTAAATATTTTAGATATAAAAGGAAAATTGAACTTAAGAAGTTTCTTGTAAATGGTTAAACAATTTTTTTTTAAATATTTTTGGAGTGGCGGCCGCTTAAGCATCTTTTTGGATTACAATCTCACTACTGTGCGATGCAATTAACTTTACAGACTACGACCCATGCACAACCAATTCTACCTACATAGACTTCGGCCTATGTACAACCAATTCATTATCTACATAGACTTCAGCCCATTTACAACCAGCTCATTACCTACGCAGACATCCACCCATGTACACCAATATTATAACTAAACATAATTTGTATTCCTGAAACAGCTTAAATAGCCTTCAAAATCATCCATATGTTACAAACAAAAATAAGAGTGCACAAAATTTAAATGATTTTTTTTTTTTTAGTATAAAGTTGAGCAAGAAGGCTCAACTAAAAAAATGTTGTATATCAGTTTGTCTTTTATACTTCCCTCTTAATTTTTTTTATGAAGACACTTTGTTTACTGTAAAGTTTCATTATTTCAGCATCATTGATGAACTGCTGCATTCAAAAAATGTAATAAATCTTTTCAATTCCTCAGCTGCTTAATTCCAAGTGATGTTATTTGATTCCTCCGGCTCACTGTCAATCAGAATCTAACATACACTAAAACACATTTTTCAAAGCTGAGCTGCAGTGTCACACTATTTAAAATGCACACAAAGGAATCAAAGTGAAATGAAGAAATGTACACAAAGCCCCGGCAACAAACAGGTGATTATGAACTTGAATAAGACGTGATTGCTTGTTTGTGGGCGATAATTTTTCCCAAAAGTTGTGCCGGATTATCAAACCGGACTCTGAAGTTAGTTAACAGTACTGTAAGGTATTTATGGTATACAACAAGGCCATTCAAATATAATAATATAAATCTTTTTACAGCCACATAAAGATTTTAATGATACCCATACAGAATACATGTTATTTGAAAATGCATATAATGTATGTAAAATTATTTAAAAATTGATAAGTAAGATTACTTGCCAAATTAAAAGCTCCGATCCCGATCCTCACTCCACTCTCAAAATGTACTTTGTGTTTCTCATCAGACCACTGTCGGTGTTGTAAAATATTCGCACATTCTCTGTTAATAAATAACATAACATGAAAGCAGATGTTAAATAACAATAACAAAAACATCTACAAATCTCTTTAAGACGGACAAGGACGAACAAGAGCGCTACAGTATTACATAGGTTTATTTACATAATGTAAAAGTAATGTCCATTCGGTTTTCATAAGGCAGCGTGTGTGTTATAGCTTTTATTTATTGGTGGTCATGTGACACGTTCACAAACATTATTGACTTCGTAGGACTAGGCCCAAAACTAATAAATGTCTAGTAAACTAGGATGCCAAAAATCTTTTATATTAAAATATACTGATACAAACTAAAATATGTACAGAACATTATAGACAATATTAATTAATTTGTATATTAAGTTATCTGCTTCTACCATCGATCTATCCCTCGACGGTGACCCCCAAACATGTTTCCCTTTTGGGTATCAAATTAATTTTACCAACATATTCTTTAATTACTTCTTTTGTTGTTTGTTCAATTGTAGGCCTATTTATTGTATTTCAATCATATCTTACCTTAGAATTTATCTTAAGTAATTTGAATTTTTTTTTTTTTTGTTTAACGTCCTGCTGTTTTGCACTTAAGGCTAATGAAGACGGGACCTACAGTTTTACGTGGAATCCGAACCACAGCCAACGATGTCTGTTAAGAAACGATTTAGAAAATTATTCGGGGTCAATGGGAATTGAACCCGGAACTTTTCCATTGGTGGTTGCCATGACGATTGATAAAGCTTTGACGCCTTAACAACCACGGCCATCGTGGCCACTAAGTAATTTGAAGTTGTGCTTTTTTTATATAGTATATTATTTACTTGTTGAACTATTTTGATATTGTATTATTATTATTATTGCAAGATTAAAAAATAAATAATACAAAACGAAACCCAAACAAAGAAACTAGACCATACTTATTCTTCTGGAATGTAGTCCACTACCTATAGCCAAATTCTGATTACTGCAATTTTATCTATAGACATGTTCTTGTTGTGCCTACATTTGCAAAGTCTCACTGTCAATAGTAGATATTTTGAATGGCCCTTTAAGAGTCGGTACGAATTAAGGAAGTCTTATGGTACTATTTTATAGTAGGTGCTACAAAAATGTGATGAACACTAAAAAACCGTTGGAAATGAATTACGCATAAATCAGGCTACAGGATCGGCCTTTTCTCGTACAGTAATAAAAGTTTAGCGATTTCTACTATTATAAAAAATAAGTGACACCAGTGGACCAATACATAACAGAGATCCGCTGTATAAGTACCTACATGATACTGGTTACATTTTGTAATGCACAGTATTTCAGGCCTGCAGAATATGTCCGAACGCCCAAACGAGGTTCGGGGGCAATTGGGACTGAGACGGGTAAATTTTGGCCAGGGAAAAATCCACAAAAAATGCAAATGCAAATTCAATGCAAATCTGTAGTACTGGTAGCTGGATTACAAAAACCAATTAGCCTACTCTAGTTATTTCTTTTGCTATAATGTAATAATATATAATTTGAGTAATTCAATATTTATAGTCATAAATGCATAATTTGCAATTGCTGGTGGTTGGTACATTAACATAGATACTAGTATTAAATATTAAACTGTTATAATATTACCGTGTTTAATTAAATATTTAATTAATTCCCTAAAAACTTATTTGCTCACCAAAATAATTTGATTGATTTACTAAAATTAAATTAGCATGGTTTTGTTTGTGCTTTTTCTAAAATTGGTCAGGGAAAACGTTATTTAGTCAGGGAAATGTCAGGGAAAAGTCAGGGAATTTCAAAAGGTCATATCATTAGACACCCTGGGGCAATTTAAATCATATAGTTCTATTTCTGGCTTGATAAATGACATTGACTTTGTCCCCTTGCT
>JAGFPH010008515.1:33330-54879 GCA_018207615.1 Philaenus spumarius
TTTCTCCCCTCCTTTTTTGCATAGTCAGAGGGCAATTGACATCACACTTCATGCACTGATGCCTCGGTGGTCAGGACCGTTTAAAATTATCGATTTTGTTACCCCAGTGACAGTGGCCCTTTCTTTTCCAAATTCCGATAACTTCATAAAAAAAGGCACATGTAGAGCAGTTAAAGCCTCATCATTCTTCTACACAGGAACCTATCGGCCATTTCTCTAAATACCATACTTTTAATGCAACAAATACATAAGAAGTAAACAAATCATCTAGCGCTAGATGTCATGCTCAGTCATGTATTTTCAGTCCCCTCCAAAAGTTGAGATCAAACACGTGGATACTCAACTCAGAGACCTGACTGCTTCCCTGGAAAATGTCATTCCAAGGAATGGTAAATTAAGGACACAGCGAGTCCATCTATTTGTGTTAGTCTTGTATTCTTGTTCATGTTTGTTTGTTCTTCTCCTTTCTTTGGGGTGATGGTGTTGAAACTAGACTTATGGTGATAGCACAAAACATTGTGCAATCAATATCTAGTTTTAAGAAAATAACATTTAGTTTAGTAGTTGGCTAGTCAGAAATCTCATTAGGTAAAACCCAAATAAACATTTCCTTGTTTTTGTTTTTTTTCTTTCTTCAACCCCAACTCTGTTGATCGCAGGGGGAGTGCTGTAGCGTTTGAAATAGAACGCTCCTTGACATTACATCAAATAGTAAATACAGATTAAACTGCAACCTCACCCGATCTAGCGTCTGACATAGAAAACTCAAAAACAGGTGTAACCCAGCACTGCACAGCGCATGCGCAGTGGGCGACATCCATTGAGTCACGCAGGCAGTAACGAGATTTTTTTTTCTTTAATCGACTTACAACATGGCCTGACCTTCTAAAACCACACGTCAGTAATTAATTTGTTAATGCAAAGTAAAAGATAAAAGAATAGTAAGTGATGCTTGGATCAGAATAGTTGTTCGTAAATTTAAAACAGTGTTGATAATTAAGTTGAAAGTTTGAACGAATGGTGGATCTATTTGTTTTGTTATGTTTGATTGACTTTGGCGATTATGTCGTATATAGGGTTGGAAGAGAAGTTCAACTTGTCGTTCAACATGTTATCTGGATTAATTTTGTACTCTTTATATATCTAATAATAATGTGGCCACAAACATTTTAATTAAATTTATACAACGAGTTTTACTCCGATTTTGTGTGTGTTAGTGTTATGTGTTCGTGTATGTGGTAGCACAAGCCTGACGAAGCCGACAGTGTTCGGCGAAACAGAGCTGTGGCTGTATTCTACAATTAATTACAGACTGAAGACTACTAATACAAGGTAATTATAACGATATAATAAACAGTCCAAGGCAACCCAATTAACTCTATAAACTTTTATATTAATAAGTTGTTTGTTATTTTCAATTTCTTATGTATATATATTTTACTTAGAATTTTATTTTGACTTAATCTAAAAATATCATGTTTTATTCAAGTCAAATAATCAGCTGTTATGTTTATAGGATTTTCATGTTATGCCTAACTTTGAGAAGTTCATCGCCTGACTTTGACAATTTCTTAACAACCTACTTGAGTAAAATATTGAATTATTTACATTGCACAAGTCCTGCAAGACTCGTGTGATTTCATAGTTGATTTTACGCATAAAGTTGTACGGACTTACCATTTAATTGTGTGTCATGTTTTAATAAATTGCTTAAGGCTGCTGGATTTGTAACATTTAAAAAGTTTGATCAGGTGATTTTTAAATGGCTTGTTGAACACCCATATTACTCTTTAAATGAATTCCTTACGGATGATTTACAAGACTTGAATTTTGGTTAGACACAGTAATGTAAATCATAGTTTTTATTATTAGGTAAATATTTATTATTATTACGTTTATTAATGTTGCAATACCTTTTGTTAATTTATGTCTTTTTATTTAAAATTTTTAACGTACAAACTTTGAATTGAATGTATCTCTCTGACTATGTCTATTCCAAATATGTTTTGTCAATTAAAAAAAAAACATTATTTATGACTATGCCTCATTATAGCCATGGAAGGTGGTAAGCGTTATTCATCTATGTTTAGACAACTGTGATTTTATAATTTTGTTTTGAATTCTAATTAATTAGAAATTGTATGTAATTTTATATCATTTCATTAAATATATTTTTTGTATGTTTTTTTTTTTTTATATGTCACACAAAACATGAAAATTTTTACATATTAGTAAAGTTACATTAAAATCAGGACAAATAGTTATTTAAACATACAAAATTTCCACTTTATAATAAATGGGATAAAAGTTGAATAGTAAGAATGGATTCTTTATAATAAGAATGGATAATCAATGAATATATCTACAACAATGAACAACATACTTATAGGAATTGAAACAGGAACGGATCTTCAAACCACCTTTGATGAAACTGGTCAAGGATTCATCTTCAATGAACGTCAACAGTGACTTTAGAAGTAAAGACTCTGCGTAGCAAAGCTCAGCATGAATCTCCTCTGAACATAAATATAACAGAAATTCAATTTCATCATCTTGTCGTCTAATTATTTTATGCGTAAATACGGCTCTCGACAATCGAGAGATGAGGTCGTACAAACATTAAAACATAATAAAGTTCAAGGATTTGAAACATCTTTTCTTTACTATTTTTTCCCCGCTTTCACACTTCCTCAGCAAGGAATATTTAATTAAATTACAAGTGAAAAAACACAGACCAAGACCGGGAGTTGAACCCGGGATATTTACGTTTCCATCGTAATACTCTCCCAACTGAGCTACCCTGATCGCTCCATATATTGGTCCATGTTATCTCACTTGTACGGACCACTGTAAGCTGCAAAATAAGAATTTAGATTGTTTTCAATGTCGTATACACGAGTTATTCAATCTGTTAATTCAATAATTGCAGTAAAACCGAACAAGTGAGATAACATCGACCAATATCTGGAGCGATCAGGGTAGCTCAGTTGGCAGAGCATTACGACGGAAACGTAAAGGTCGCGGGTTCAACTCCCGGTCTTGGTCTATGTTTTTTCACTTGTAATTTAATTAATCTTTTCTTTGTTTGAATATTTTATTCCCTGTTACTTGGAGGTCAATTAAAACATTTATAAAAATTAAAAACTAATACAGTTTCTGACAAAATGCTTGTATTCATTTTGTACATCCATCAAACCATCTAGAAAAAGCTTATGGTCTATTCCGTATGAATTCCATTGCATACAATATGAGTGGTATATTTTTATTAAATTCAATAGCTGTTCATCTGTTCATTTAAAAAATAAAACGATAAATGAGTGTTGGCTATAAGAGCAAAACTATTGAGTTTTATCAAGTGAATATTCCTAAGTTTTGGGTCAATTTAAATCCTTTCTTTTTTTTCTTAAAGACTAAAATTAACATAGGTTTTAAGCATTATAGCATATATTTCTTCAAAAATATAAAAACCAAAAGGAAACATAATTACAACAAATTATCCTAATTACAGCTATGACTAAAAATAATTAATATTATAAATAAACCTATTTCAAATTAGTAAAAAAAGCACCACTAACTTAAAACTAATTAGCAACTTCAAACTTTGGAAATAAAATAAAACACAAATAAAGAAAAACTCTAACATCAAACTTTCAGGTGGAGTTTGGAGTAACAAACTTAGTGCCTGAGAAATCCTAAAAAAAAGGATTAAGGGAACCAGAAAACTCATCCTTTCAAGATAATAGTAGTTAATATTTATTGGTAAGTAGGTTTTATGTTAAGCGTTATAAAAAAAAATAAAATTTGTAAATAAACTTGTAAAAAAATTTGTGTCAAGAAAAATTCTAAGTTAAAAATAAAAAAAATTGTTCAATTTAATAAAAAGATTATATGTGAATTATCCTTTGCTTAACACTCACTTTATTATTTAATTTCAATAAAAAACATTCTTTGTTCAATCTAATTTACTTTAAAATCAAACACTTAGCCTAAAAAAACTTACTTTGTTTACCTTTAAAACACCTGTCAATCCTTCACATATAATTCATCTATGCAATATGACTTCATCTGTGATTACATTGCTTTGTCCCGCCTACCTACGTCATAGTGCAAAGACTACCTTGCACAGCCTTGCACCATACGTGGCAAGCATTTGTCTAGCAAATCTAGGACTATTCATTTCTTAAATTCTTTATATCTAACTTTCACATTTTCAAACCCTACTTCCTTAACATACTTTACCCATTTGGTCACGCTCAACTCCTAAACTATCCTTTACTATAATGTTATCGCTGCTTACTTCTCTAACCTCTACTAACACTCTATTATTACATCTATTATTAAGGCCTATCATTAATTTCTAATTCCCTTGAAACCTTATCAACTTTATTTCCAATTTCAACTTCTGAAACTTCTACTGAATTTACTTTACTAGTTACACTCTCATTCATTTCTACTAATTTATTTTGAAAAGATCCGTTATTTTCATTTACTTCGTTGTTATCAATTAACTCTATCTTCGTATTTATACTCTTAAAAATCTCATTAAATTTTAAGTCACTTTCAGTTTTTAAATCTTTACACTCTTTACGCATCACCTCCATTTCTATTTGAAGATTATCTAGTTTTGTATCAAATTTCTTAAAACTTTCTTCACTCTCAGCTTTACCTTCCTCAAACTTAACACTAAAATCTTTAATCTCTGCTTTATTTTCTTCAAATTTAATGCTTAGGCTATTATAACTTTCTTCAAATTTAATACTTAAATTATTGTTATTTTCTTTACTCTCTATTTTACCCTCTTCAAATCTTTTACTTAATTCTTTGATCTCTGCTTTACTTTCTTCAGACTTTACACTTAAATCTTCAAATTTTATGCTAAAATTATTGTTAATTTCTTTCATAAAGCACATTATTGCTTCTAACCCCTTATCTTTTGACCCAAACTCATTTACACTTTCACTATCTTTCGTTGTTTCACTTATCTCTAAATCATCTACCTTATTCTGCATACTTAAATTAATAGATTGATCCATATCCAACCCTGAATCGTTAAAATCTTCTACTTTGTTAGCCATCTTTCAAAATTATATTCAATAATCTATTGAAAATACAAGTCATTCGTCACAACATCTCAAAAATCACAACAATTACCACAATGTCCACTTCGCTTTCGTTTCACAGCCTCGCGTTAAAGGGCGCCATTTTATAACGTTAAGCGTTATAAAAAAAATAAAATTTGTAAATAAACTTTAAAAAAAATTTGTGTCAAGAAAAATTCTAAGTTAAAAATAAAAAAAAAGTTCAATTTAATAAAAAGATTCTATGTGAATTATCCTTTGCTTAACACTCACTTTATTATTTAATTTCAATAAAAAACATTCTTTGTTCAATCTACTTTACTTTAAAATCAAAAACAAACTCTTAGCCTCAAAAAACTTACTTTGTTTTCCTTTAAAACATCTGTCAATCCTTCACATATAATTCATCTGTACAATATGACTTCATCTGTGATTACATTGCTTTGTCCCGCCCACCCACGTCATAGTGCAAAGACCATCTTGCACAGCCTTGCACCATACGTGGCAAGCATTTGTCCCGCTAAATAATCTCACATGCGTCATATCTTATTAGTATGCATATCATTTTTTTACAAAAAACATTTTACTTTAATTTGATTTCCCGGGGTGTGTTTTGTTACTGCTAAAGTACTCGCTACATGGACGTTTGTGGCAAGCAATGAAATGTGGCAAACAAAGCAGAAATTCCAACTTATTAGTGGTACGGAACGTGAGAATGATGTTATTACTGGCCATTATATTCCTTAAAATGTTATTGCTCAAACCAAAAACTAGAGAAAAATTCGATGAATATAAAACAACCAGTGTCTACAAGTTAATATGCAATGATTGTCCTAGTTTCTACATAGGACAAACTGGACGTCCATTTAACATTAGGTACAAAGAACATTTGCCACCTAGCAACCTTAGAGCTATCAAATCCACTTATGCCGAACATCTTATCAATAACCTCCATTCATATACTGATATTAACACTAATATGAGTATATTACATAAATGTAAGAAGGAAAATACTCTAAACGCGTTAGAGGAATTCGAAATTTACAAAGGTTTAAAAGCTGAACCCAATAATATATTGAACGATCAGCTGTCATTTAAGTCAAACCTATTGTATGATACGCTAATCACAAGACAAGGGAGGGGGACACGGTCCAATAATCGTTGCATAACCTAACTTCAGTCAGTACCATCTTAAACAACTGATGCGGTGTGCATACCAATGTCCGTAATAAAAAAGTGCGTGTTTTGACTTTAACGATCTCCACACGGAGTGAAATATATGTGTGTCTTCGTGTTCTTGTGTATGTGATATGTTTATAAAAACCTGATGATGGGTCCCGAAATTGCAATTGTTTTATTGAGAGAAAAAACAAAAAGGATCAACAGACGTGAGTACTCACATGCAATATAATATAATTATATATAATTGATCCGTGGCTAATATGATTGATTCAGAGTATTTGTGACTTAAGTTATTTAAGCTGGTACATCCGTTCTAACTTCCTGTTGAAATAATATTACTCACAAAGCTAGTCTGTTTCTATACATTCATTTATTATGAATTTATTTCAGTTTTATTTTATAATATATTATTATAATTATTTTGTTGTTGCTGATGTTAAAGATATTGGGTATTGGTGTTTTAAGTATTGGTGTTACTTACTAATACTTACAGTAGTTAATATTTATTGGCAAGTAGTAAAACTCTCAAGAAAGGAGCTTTAAAGAAGAAAACGGATTTACCATGAAGTAATAATAGTAGTTAACATTTATTGGCAAGTAGTAAAACTCTCAAGAAAGGAGCTTTAAAGTAGAAAACGGATCTACCATGAAGTAATAAAAGTAGTTAATATTTATTGGCAAGTAGTAAAACTCTCAAGAAAGGAGCTTTAAAGTAGAAAACGGATCTACCATGAAGTAATAACAGTAGTTAATATTTATTGGCATGTAGTAAAACTCTCAAGAAATGAGCTTTAAAGTAGAAAACAGATCTACCATGAAGTAATAATAGTAGTTAATATTTATTGGCAAGTAGTAAAACTCTCAAGAAAGGAGCTTTGAAGTAGAAAACGGATCTACCATGAAGTAATAATAGCAGTTAATTACTGGCAAGTAGTAAAACTCTCAAGAAAGAAGCTTTAAAGTATAAAACGGATCTACCATGAAGTAATAATAGTAGTTAATATTTATTGGCAAGTAGTAAAACTCAAGAAAGGAGCTTTAAAGTAGAAAACGGATCTACCATGAAGTAATAATAGTACTTAATATTTATTGGCAAGTAGTAAAACTCTCAAGAAAGGAGCTTTGAAGTAGAAAACGGATCTACCATGAAGTAATAATAGCAGTTAATTATTGGCAAGTGGTAAAACTCTCAAGAAAGGAGCTTTAAAGTATAAAACAGATCTACCATGAAGTAATAATAGTAGTTAATATTTATTGGCAAGTAGTCAAACTCTCAAGAAAGGAGTTTTAAAGTATAAAACTGATCTACCATGAAGTAATAATAGTAGTTAATATTTATTGGCAAGTAGTAAAACTCCCAAGAAAGGAGCTTTAAAGTAGAAAACGGATCTACCATGAAGTTATAATATTAGTTAATATTTATTGGCAAGTAGTCAAACTCTCAAGAAAGGAGTTTTAAAGTATAAAACTGATCTATCATGAAGTAATAATAGTAGTTAATATTTATTGGCAAGTAGTAAAACTCTCACGAAAGGAGCTTTAAAGTAGAAAACGGATCTACCATGAAGTAATAATAGCAGTTAATATTGGCATGTAGTAAAACCAAATGATTTTTTTGAAAGAAAGGAGCTTTAACACATTCTGTACGCAAGCCTATTATAATATATTACCTTCCATCTGGCGGAGTTGTAAAAAATGTAATTATGCTGATGAATTTGTGGCGAAAACCCGTAGCTTGGATTTATTTTCAATTTTAACATGTCTTTTAGTAAAAATAAAATGTAAAATTTCTTGAAGCACACGCTGCGTCATGTGCTATGGTGAACAAACCTATACTACCTGACGCACGCCCTGTATTACTTTCAAATAATGAAAATAGTTTAATTATAATATAAAACAAAGATATTCAAAAGAGACGATATAAATGTATAAATTTAAATAAGTTGTGTTATTACAAATGTTACAATAACATACAAATATCAACATACCTAAGATATGTGAAAAAAGGTTAGATGTGATAAACATCCAAGCAAAAATATTAAAAAACACAGAAAAAATTAAATTTTTTTAGTTAAATTTGAATTATTCTAGTGTATAATTTAAATAAGTGTTTTTACCATAAATGTTAAAATCTGAATAGTTATAGAAACAAATATAAATTTACATTAGAAATACGAAAAAAAGTTCAAACTTTGATAAACTAACAAAGAAACATTTTGAATCGGGAACAACCGGTATCACATGAAAGCAGAGCTCTTTCTGAGGGCGAGACAGCAACAACAATAACTGTTCGACAATTCTACAGCTTCTCCTATCCGTATAGCCGTTCACACTACCAATTATTCACATGATGAGTCTCCCGCCACATAGAAGGCTTCCCCAAAGACGCATATGTTGAGTCTTCCGCACTGAACGTGTTAAAGTAGAAAATGGATTCACCATGAAGTAATAAGAATAATTAATATTTATTGGCAAGTAGTAAAACCAAATGATTTTTCTCAAGAAAAAAGCTTTAATAAAGTAAAAAACAGAGACATCATTTTGATTAGAGTAACTCTGTCTCAATTAAGACTTTGAACTGTTACAGTCCCAAGTCTTGTACGTTCCATGTATCCAAGACGTATGTTTCTCGACTCAAAAAAAAAAAAAAAAATGTCCCCGTTTATATTAATAGTTCTTGTTGAAAATAAATGTTTCTTCGTGAAAGTGATAACAGTTTGAAATAAATAGTGAAACAAGAATGGGCAGGACCTGGTAATTACTTTAGCAACTGGTACAATTATTGTAGGGCCTATTTATTCAGTTTCTTTGTAAAGTTGTCAGTTAAAATTAATGTTGTCTGACAGGGACTTGAGGATTTGTATGAACCTGCTCTAAACTGTATTTTATCCGACAGTTTTAGTGCCAGAAATACAAAAGCTTGTTGAAAGCACACTTTATTCAGCTTAGGAAAGTAGCTGTTAAAAAGAAAGATAAATCGAGTTTAACAAATATCCTGATCTAAGGGTCTTACCTGCTGAGTATAGATTGTAGTTCGGCCGCTTCACCATTTTCCCAAAGGATTCAGACATTGTGTTCTTCTTGCGATAGTAACTGCAAAGGCCGATGCTTTCCTTCAAAGCTTCTCGAGCTTTTTGTATACTACTCTGTAAAGCGTAAACTGAAAATTACTTTTACTTTCATTTCAGAAATTTAGAACAGATTCATGAGCTTCTGAGAATTTTAAACTCGTGAGCTAGATTCATGACAAAAAATCATTGGATACGACAGATTGAAGAAGCGTGATGTCAAAAAGGATGGACAAGCTACTATAAATGGTAAAGCTAAAATGCTCTTGGTGATCTAATGTACAACAAAATTAAATATTGTATATTGTATTAAAACTGATCCGGAATTATTTGGAAATTCCGATGTACTGGGTCCAATCTATAAGGAACCGAATCATTAATCTCTTCTTTTAATGGAGCCAGATCAGAACTGTAAAACAGAGGATCGTTTGGTGGCCGTATGAGCTGCCATTTTGTAACAGGTTAATGGATTAAGTTGGTTATTTTTTTAGCCTAAAGAAAGACAGCATGGCACTGATAATAAACTTACCTGTTGAAATGTGAGAACTGCTTCTAGAAAGTAGAAAACACCATTCCCCTCCGTATGGTACATGCTTGAGCCAACCCTAGAAAATATAAAATAGCAAAACATTCATAATAATTCATCAAGAAACAATAATTGTTGCTAAGATCATACAAAAAATATATAAATATTAAATTACATTAATAGTACACATCATGAAATATATAAAACAGATGTACATGCACAAAACCAATATAACAAGGTTATTCAAAATTGCATGGCAATTCCTAAACCTTATGAAGTTGGCCATTTTCTGTTTAGAAATCATTAAGCTTTCGAGTTTAAATTTGGTATACACACTTAAATGCTACCCTTCACTAGTATACAAAGCATCAAAACTTTATTATGTAAATAAGTTGAAAATTGTTAACTCTACTAAAATGTTACAAGACAAAAAATTTTTTTTTAGTCAAACAAAATGGGGTTTTCTGCAGCGAGTTATCAACAAAACAGTTACTCCTATCACATTCTGTTAGCCTGGTGAAATGAAGTACTACTGCAATGTTTAGGGCGTTGATAATCTGAAACTCCAGTTTTTTATCAGCAACAGAAATTTTTTAGAAAATATTTTGTTCATTATTAGTAAACAAAAATATGCAGTCTCTTTTAAAATTTTATGAAGTTAACTGTTTCCAAAAAATTTTTAGTTTAAGACCAACATTTAAAAAATGTACATCAAATTTTGGTTTTTGGTATACTGGAAAAAGTAAGTATGCCTACACCAAATTTTAACTAGGAATCGTTAATTTTTTAAAAACCCAAAATGGCCGATAGACAGAAAACTAAGCGTTTCCGAGCCTATGTTTATGTGAACGTTTTGCTTCTTTCATCCGTAGGGTCAGCTTCCAAGAGAAACACCCACCATGTATAACATAAAGGGTTATTACTTAACTATTAGACAACAATATAGAAATAATTTATATAAAACAACATTAATATAAATTCTAATTAAATGAATCCAGGAACAAAATATCGTTAAAAAATCTTGTATTATATAAATACTATAATTATTAAGAGTGCCTTAATTTCTTCTTTTTTTGTTAAACTGGCATTCACGAATTTCTGATAGTTAATGTTAATAATGAGTGGTTATACAAAGTGGTTTAAAGCCCCTTCCCTTCAATTTTCTAGCACATTTTATACATGGTACTATACATGCAGAAATGAAGAAAAAAGTTCCTTTGAAGATATGTCTTAAAACACTTAGATTAATTGTGTTTTTAACAACAACACCGTCATATATTTTGAGCAGTAAATGATATACAGTTAAAAATGATCATGTTATTTGGGACTGTAAAGACACAATTTAGAAAAAAAATAATCCATAGATTTCCTTTACAATTTCAAAATGGCGGATACATAAACTTTTATACTTTGAATATCTTTAAAACCGTTAATTTTATAAAAACTTACAAGAGACAAAAAAGTAGTATTTTAAAGAAAAAATGGTTCTTGCACTTGTTTTTGAAGGTAGAAAATAATTGAGATAGTGACAGAAACTGAAGTCACTATTTTCTTCTTGTTTCTTGTTTGAAACACACAAGATTTAGCATAGAACCATAATATTTTCCATTTTTTCGCCCATAACACGGTTATTTTTTTACTTACAGAAAAAGTTTAAAACCCATTTTGTTTGTATTCCACAACTCCATAACATAAGTAATGTATAGGTATTTTTAGGAGTGAATGAAGTATAAATATATATGGATCAAAAACCACAACATCACGGCTGAATAATAGTCGGAACATAAACAGCAGTTAGAAATATGTTTTGTTCGTTTATTAGAGTTTGTTTTAGCTCTTGAAGTGTTATGATAACTTCCTGTTTGCGTAAATGGAATGTTTATTTATAACTCGACCCAATTGTTAACGTGTGTGGACGAAATAAACTTCCTTCTACGTTCTGTGAATCAAAGCAAAGCGAAAAATCTGTACAAAAGATTAAACTTTAAAATCAAAATACAAAAATTCTAAACTTAAATATTGAAATACCAAAAATGTTAACTGATTTGTGTTTAAAACTGACAGTTGGATGGAAAATAAAGTTTTTATCACAGAATATGATTCAGCTGTGAGTAACTCTCCAAAACTCAACACTCGAATCAGTAATGCGTAAAGACATAACCCAAGTGTTCATATCATCACGAAATCTCAAAAACTACGAAACGGATTGCAATGAAATTTGGTATATAGCTTCCTCTAGGGCCATTGGTGCTCACTATGAGAGGTTTTCAAAAAATTTGAAATTTTAGGGGGTTTTTAGGGGTCAAAGTTACTAAATCACGATTTCTCTAAAACTACAGAACGGATTGGAATGAAATTTGGTATATAGCTTCCTCTTCGGCCGTAGGTGCTAGCTAAGAAAGGTTTTAAAAAAATTCGAAATTTTAGGGGGGGTTTTGGATGGGGTTAAAGTTACCAAAAATACCCATAAGAAATGTATAGTGTAATATATTTATTGATATATTTTTTGTTGTTAATATACTTTTAACTTTGATTTGTCCACCCGTGCAAAGCCGGATCGGGCAGCTAGTTTCCTATAAAAGACAATGAAAAATACAAGAAGTATATAAATAAAGCAAGGTTAGGTCATAGTCTACGTTTATTATCATCCAAAGAATTTGGAAATAGATCTAAATGAGACAAAGGCTCTATCGAATGTAGAGTCATTTCTATTTTACTCCAAAGATATTTCCCTTTATAACAGCTGTTACATTCACGATCAAAATTAGTAAAACACAAAGAAATGAAGGGACCTTATGGATGGGAAGTTATGACGATGGAAGCATGCCAGGGTGGCTAGTGATCGACCTTTTGAAATACCCTGACATTTCCCTGACCAATCTTAGAAAAAGCACAAAGAAATGAAGGGACCTTATGGATGGAAAGTTATGACGTTGGAAGCATACCAGGGTGGCTAGTGATCGACCTTTTGAAATACCCTGACATTTCCCTGACCAATCTTAAAAAAAGCACAAAGAAATGAAGAGACCTTATGGATGGAAAGTTATGACGTTGGAAGCATACCAGGGTGGCTAGTGATCGACCTTTTGAAATACCCTGATCTTTCCCTGACCAATCTTAGAAAAAAACACAAAGAAATGAATGGACCTTATGGATCGGAAGTTATGACGTTGGAAGCATACCAGGGTGGCTAGTGATCGACCTTTTGAATACCCTGACATTTACCTGACCAATCTTAGAAAAAGCACAAAGAATACCATGCTAATTTTATTTTAGTAAATCGGCCAAATTATATTGGTGAGAAAATAAATTTTTATGGAATTAAATGCATTAAAAATATTTAATTAAACATGGTAATATTACAATAGTTCAATATTTAATACTATCTATGTTACTGTATCCACCACCAGCAGTTGCAAATTACACATTTATGACTTGTATTTTATTATATTATAACAAAAGAAATAACTAATTGTTTTTTGTAATCCAACTACCAGTTACAGATTTGCATTGAACATTTAATAATAAAACAAACACTTTTAGAAACAGCACGCTAGAGAAAGGTTTCAAGGTGCATTTGAACAAGCTGCTACAATCACTTGCCGATAATTTTTTTCTTCTGATACATAGTTTTCTTATTGTTTAATTTAGAAGTTCATCTTATCTTTAATGTTTATTTTCTCAATTAAAAATTTTATTAATCTCCGACTTTAAATAATTATTTTTTAACTATTTTCCTTAGAAATCTTATTTTCCCTGACATTAACCAAAATTCTCTGACTTTTCCAGAAAAGTGAAATTCCCTATCTTTTCCAGGTTTTCACGGTTGCCAGCCACCTTGCATACTTGCATTTAAAATATTTCCTTAGAATGAAGAAATCCAGTGAGCTAATATTTTTGTCTATGTTTTTAAATCTTTTAGGTAATTTTTATCATACAGAAGGCATTGGATTCGTTTAAATTTTTCTGTTTTACAACTTCTATTTATTTATAAACTTAGAAGTGTTGTTGTTTATCATGCCCATTGCTTTCTGATTACAACACACAGTCATTATAGTATTTTTAGAAGATAACGTTCACATTTTTAGTGACGAAGAAAACTTTATTAGAAATAGTGAAAACAAAAGTAGTTACTCAGACGTTTGCTTTTGTTTAAGGCACTGAGCTTATTGAAAGTTTTCCAACTACTTCCCCCTTTATTCCCATACAAAAATTGTTTTGAATGTTTTAAACTTTTTGTATATATATTTTTAAAGCACAATTGAGAGCTAAAATTTAAAAAAAGTTAATTATCTAATAAGAACGATCTGATTTTTACGAAGTGACATAACAGTGCTGTATTTAAAAAAATTCCCTTACCCTATTTTTTTATTTTGAAATTCCTAACAATTAATAATCAACACTATGGTAAAAGACATTGCAACTTAGGTAAAATGTTGAGTAGAAGTCCAGTTACAGACAACTTAGTTTAAACTTAATGAAATTTAAACATAAAGAATAGCTGAAAAATCCAACTCATTTACACATTAAATATGTGTATCAAATTTGGACGTTAATTCATCTCATACCTTTCATTAGATTATTAGAAAAAAATTGTTAAAAAGAATTAGTAAACCCAAATTAACCAGAATTTAAAATGGAGAAAGCCTAAAATTTATACAACCTCAGTGGAGTAAGACGAACTATTGTGATTTTAGGCATTATTGAACTATGATTCTCTTACTAGCTGTCTGTGTAGCAAGAAGTTTATAGAACAGCTCCTAAGCCTTTAAGAAATTCAACATCGTTTTAATTGTATTTTGGGAATAAGACAAACCATACCACATTCAAAACCAAGACTACATCAACCGGCTTTATAAATAATTCGACCACGCAGCTGAACCGCTGACGTGAGTTGAGCAAATTTCCAAAATTAAGTTTATAAACCGATATTTTAGGGTTTCGACCAACAATTTGGGAAATAGGTCTATTCACGACGGTGCTGAATAGCTGCAAAATGGTTCGCGCGCCATTCCGCATATTGGGAGTATCTTAAATAACACAAAGCATTGCGTGCTTCGCACGCCATTCCACATATTGGGATTGTCTTCAATACACAAAGCATTGCGTGCTTCGCACGCCATTCCACATATTGGGATTGTCGTCAATACACAATGCATTGCGTGCTTCGCACGCCATTCCACATATTGGGATTGTCTTCAATACACAAAGCATTGCGTGCTTCGCACGCCATTCCACATATTGGGATTGTCTTCAATACACAATGCATTGCGTGCTTCGCACGCCAAACCTCGTATTAGGGGTATTTTCAACACACAAAGGATTGCGTGCTTCGCACGCCAGCCCCACGGTAGAATCCACCACATGGCTTTGAACCGGGTACTTCTATGGTATTTCACGTTTTGATCGATTTTGGGGGAACCAAGCGAGCTATAAGGTCGCGTAAAAAAACAAAATGTGCAGAATAACATCTTACATTTATATTTTTAGAAAAAACTCTAAAAAAAATTCATTCTCTTAGTAAAAATCTCAAAAAATAGTTACTTCCGGTCAAAAAACTTACTTCCGGTTGTTGGATTTTTTTGGCTAACGAACTCGTCCGAGCCACTTACACAACCAACACGTGTACCAAATTTGGACCAAATCGGACTTAAAATGCGACCGCTAGAGTGCGAACACATATATACATATATATATATATATATATATATACATATTACATATATATATATGAATTTTAATGACACCCCAAAACGTGTTCTGGGGACCATGATCGGTGCTCATTTGCTACTCCCGACCTTGGGTCTCACCATAAGGGCCACTGCAATAGCTCATTTTTCCTATGGAAATTCGCTAAAAATACTGACTCATTAATTATAATAATCCAAAGAACTCAAGTAAGTGGCAATTATTCTGACACAGAACAGTTAACAATCTTTCAATAAATATAAACCTTTTAGAATACCGAACAAATAACTAGATTTGATACAAGCAATATGTATAAATAACATAATAGACAAAATAATCAACAGTGAATATAACTTTTATCATTAAAAGCATAAACTATTGTGTAATTACAAAGTACATCAGTGACTATAATACAGTAAAACCCCGGTTAACCAAACTAAAGGGGGTGGGGAAACCGTTTCGGCTAATCATTTTTTCGGTTAAGCCATGAACATATAACACTACAGTTTTGAATTCAAAAATCTCTTTGTAGGCTACACTTATGTTCTTTATTTATGTTAAAATAGCATTTTTAGGATTACGGTACATCAATATACAGTATATACTATACTTAATAGTTTTGCAGCATATGAATTACTCATTTAAAAAACTAAGTAATGTTTCTTTGTTTCTTGCATCCCTCCAAACGTGTGTGTCATGGTCTTAAGACCTTCACACACCTAATATAGCGTCCGTCCGCGGGCGCATGCTATGTGACTATGATACTGGCTATGTGCAATCCAGGTTTGGAAGTCGACCTGGCGCCTGGACTTCAGAAAGAAAGGCGAGTGTGCATGCGTCGGTCGGTAGAAACATAGCGGCTATGTTTACAAAAAATCGCTTCCGAGGCGTACGCTTGCGATACATAGCGGGCATCGGCAATGTCGGTATGAAATGTTCCTTAGGAGGGGTGGGAGAGTTCGCAGTGTTGATAGCGAATAGAGTGGAACCCTCCTTCAAAGGAAAGAGGGACTTCTAAAATTTATCGAGTTCTGAGAAAACTGAATTCAAAGTTTGACATTGACACATAAAGCCACTACTTAATTTCTAATAGATGTTTAAGTTGTAGAAGAGGGTTATAATTTTGATTAAAAGAAAAAAAAATAAATATTGTACAAGGCTTGTCCAGAAAGTAAGTACCGTTTCGTTCTACCGCCGACACAGCTCTAGCGACGATGTTCCGCGCATGCGCTCTAGTCTCCTTGGTTCATTGTTGTTACGTCCAAATTTTATTGTGTTTACATTAGTTAGTGTGCACTCAAAATGTTTAAAACAATTTCTGATCCCACGGACTGTGAAGTGCGTTCTGTAATACGATTTTTGAACGCAAGGAACATGAAACCTGCTGAAATTCATCGCCAACTTACAGAAGTCTATGGACAAAAAGTTATCAGTGATGGTATGGTAAGAAAATGGGTTCGGCAATTCAGTGATGGGCGAACTAATGTTCATGACGAGGCTCGCAGCGGGCGGCCATCGGTTGTGAGCGATGAATTGGTTGAAAAAGTGAATGAGAAAATTCGTGGAAACAGACGTTTCACCATAAGAATGCTTTCTGATAAATTCCCACAAATTTCAAAATATCTTTTACATGAGATTGTGGTTAATCGCTTGAATTATCACAAGTTGTGTTCCTGTTGGGTTCCGAAAATGCTTACGGATAAACACAAAAGGAAGCGACTTGGCAGTGCATTGACTTTTTAAACCAGCAGCAGCCAGCATAAACCATTTAACATCACCTTTTTTTTTTAAGTTGACTCTCATTTAATTTCATTTCAATAACCAATTGTAAATTGGTTTATGGAACCTTTTATCTATATTCCTTTTATTGTAAACATTTTTATAATTCTGAATTCAGAAAGTAACTTCCTTTATAATTCAATCTTGTTAATAATTTATTCATTTTTTAAATTTGGTGTTAATAAACCTTTACCATCTTCTACCAAATATTTATTTCAGTTATTTTTTTGTTTTCTTCTTTTTTTTTTATTTGTTCTTGAGCTAACCGGAACAGCAAAAGCAAAATTACCATATTTTTAGAGATACGCTTATTTCAACTTTAGGCCAACATCTTAAATGTGTTTAACCCTCCCAGTGGCAGACTGCCCAAAGTGACGTTCTCTCAGGCGCAAGATGCAGCTATTTCGACAATTAGCGAGAATTTGCATACATTTGCATTTTCGATTAATTAATTCACTTAGAATCATCCAATCGTAATAAAACTGGCATCATTAGAAAGGAAATGAATTAAACTTAAATTTTTGTATTTACAACTTTTCGTAAAACGTATATTTACATACGTAATCATCGTTTTAAAATATGCACATCGGTCTACAGCTCTTTCCGTGCACGAATCTGCATACAATTGTACTGTTATTTCCCACTTCTTCAACGTTTAAGACCATCTACACTAATATTCCTTTGGCAATAACGATACCATTGGATTCGTCAAGATTTTATCTTTCTGTTGGTGTCTGCCAATCAGATGTCACTATAAAATCAGTATTTTTTCCAAGAATTACTGTAAACTCTTGCGATTGGACAGTTTTTCAACCAATGAAACAGCCCATTTGTCAACCGATATTGGGAAGGCACTGCCTTATGTTTTGACAGATTTCTTTACACCATTTTGTACAACAAAGTCTGAAGTTTGTAACGGTGTGAAGTAATCCAGAAATAACCGGTTTTTTGTCTGTCTAGACGACAGTTGAAATATACGTTCTAGTGAGAAACTCTAGCGTGTGGGTTCCCACGTTATTCAAGTGTCCCGTCCTATAGGCAGAGCTTTAGGGTAGCGGCTTTTCATTAGATTGATGTCATTTTGTTATTCAAATAAATATAACTCAAAACACTTTTGTGAACTAAGGAAAGACAAGTAATACCGTTCTTTTCTTTGATTTATCCTCTACACTTTGTTATAATAATATTTCATTTTTGGGCAAAGTATATATTAGTAAATGACGTACAATCTAGGCCTAGGTTTGTTACCAGTCGTGTACTTGGAACATAAAAACTGTTTTTTTTCAAAATAAAAAAATTGAAATTTATAAATGTTTTTATACAGTTCTATTTAGAACTAAATTACGAAACTTTTTTACGCTTACGAAAAAATACAAAAAATGTTTACTACTTGTTATGTAGGCCTAAAGTTGAACTTTTTCCTTTCGTTACTGAACATTTTTTGTTTCTTGAGCTAACAACTTTTACAATTTCAAAATAAACTAATTTTTAGTGGCATATTTGAATTCTTTGAAGTTTCTTCTACAAAAAAGCTACTGAACACTTTTGGATTGGGGTTCATTTACTATTTTTGGCGAATTTTTAAAAATATGCTTGCAAAACGCCAAAAACGGGCTGGCCAATTTTAGCTTTAACCGTGCCAGTTCTAGGGTTAATAAGTTTGATGCCCAACGGTAGTCATCTTTTCAAAAAGATATTATACAGTACAGAGGTCATTAAACGGTAATTTTTAAGCAAAAATAATTCTACCTGGCTGGGAAAGCAACAAACAAAATGGAAAATTCCTCAATGCAATTCTATCATGTTTCAAGATATATTAATAAAACCAAACAAGACAAAATAAAGTGTATGAACTACAAAGGTTAAAAATTGAGTAACATTTGTCTTTATTTACACTATTGACCAAAGGTACTTGGAAGAATTTCATTTCAATGAAAAAACAAACACAATTTTGAGTTAATTCTACAAAACGTATCGAGTCTTGCCGACCATGGTTTCACCAGCGACGGCATTGACAAGGCAACTGAACACAGACTATAGAAAACAGGCATTAAATTCATCAGGAATGTTAGAGATTAAGAGATTATTTGGTAAAGACTCTATCCATGTACTAAATGATCAGGTAGAATTCATGTCAAACTCACCCTTGCTGAAACCATTTGTCTTCCCTACAGTATGACCATAGGTCCCACACCCACCCACATCCTTTCCCTTGACTTTTGCTTCTCAGCCAAGTAACTGTTCTTTGCTGTAATATGTATATGGCTGTTTTCTATAGTTTCCTTAGTCTGTGATAACCTTCCTTGTCAGTGCGGTCGCTGACAAAACCATGGTCAGCAAGACCAATAAATGTTGTAGAATTTACTAAAAATTGTGTTTGTTTTATCATTTTCATTTGTCTAGTTATAGTTCAATTCTTTGATTTTCATATTTATCTTTGCTTTGTACGCTTAATTATTATTTTTTATTTTAAAACATGTGTGTTCATCAATAGAACCTTGTATAAAATATAATTATCTACAATGAATTACAGTCTCAGCTACTCTTAAATTACACAGTGGAACATTGGTAATTATAATTACTATGACGTAGTAAAAATTTTAATTGTCATTTATATTAATGATTCGCTTTCAGCCTAAGGCTTTCGTTTGTTCTGTATGCAAACGACACTTCTACAATTGTTAGAGCAGAGAATTTGGAAGAACTTCAGACCTTAACTCAAAAGGCTATGTTTGTTCCTTCAAACTGATTTTGCTACAAATAGCTTAATGTTGAATGGTAGAAGTAACCCAAATTATTAAATTTAAAACCCGTGGAGTAATAATAATTATAATCTTTATTTAGTGAGGCGAAGTTAGGACCATTGGGTCCTCTCTTCTACTTAACTTCGAATTTACAAATACATAAAAATTCATATTACAAATAAAAATTAATAAACAAACAAAACTACAAATAATAATCACTTCTAAAACATAATGTATAAAAACTAAAAATATACACATTTATCTCCTAAGTAAAATGAAATTAAAATTTAATTGTGCTACAATATAATACATAAATATATACATAAACACACTTACACTCTCAAACACACACACATTCAAGAACATGCCTCAAATCCCGCCCGAGCTCCTGATACTACCCAAAACTGTCGCAGAACCAACAACCCAAAGCCTTCTTGAACTGAACACGGTCCTTGATGCATTTTAAACTCTCCGGCAATGAATTCCATAGCCTGCATGCTGTCACAGTGAAAGATTTATTAAATATCTCAGTTCTGTGCCTGGGTATAAGTAATAATGAAGCTCCTCATCATGTGTCGGTAGCATTTACATGTGAGCTAAAGACAAACCTTTCTGCCAGATAGCGAGGAAATACAGTGAGCAGAATAGTTTATCCAGTTGTATAGGCGATCCAGTTGTTTATAATATTTCGTCACATAATCGTAACGTTTTAAGTCAAAAATGAACCGTAAACAATAATTTTGAGCACGCTGAAGTTAGCTTATTCAACAGTCATGTCATTGATAACAGTAGATCACTAAAATATGGAAAAACTAATGTTTTCACCAGCTGCACTCTAAAGATACACTCTCGCGCCATGCAACCTGCGCGGTGTGCGGGCCGCTCGTTCGCGGCTCGTTGGTAGTGTTGATTTCAACGAACCTCCAGCGATCTAAAGAAAACCCGCGATCATTCTGACTTTGAGAACCTGCTGCAGAAGATTGGGCCTCACATTTCTAAACAGGACACTTATTTCCGCCCAAGACAAGTGTGTAAATAAATTATACGTACCTTTTTCTATACGATATATTGTTGGTAGTAATAATAGGCCTCAAAGTTGGGTTTTAATTTAAACAAATGTGAAATAGGAATGAAGTTAAAATAGCCTTGGTTGTTATAAATAATGTCATTTTAAGATTGTTGTACAGGCTAGCTATACATTAAAATAAAGAATACTTGAAATAATAAAGAAGTAATTAATGATAAATATTTTTATTAAACTAAACAATTTTCAAAATCACAATCTGTTGGCCAGTTCTTTATTGAAATTGAATTTACTTTCTGAATCCAGACTAGAAATAAAATATCGAATATATACAAAAGGGTTTCTTAAAACTAATAGGCAACTGAGGAATGATTTTGATGATAATGAGAAATTATTGGATTCCACAGAAGAGGGTTTTTCCGATAGGCATCGATTAACTTAATTATTTTTTCTTCTGACC
>JAGFPH010008516.1:11577-22295 GCA_018207615.1 Philaenus spumarius
TACTACTATTTTGATGTTTAAAACCCTGAAACTCACATGTATTACAATTTTACATTGATTTAGTTGTTTTGGTATTTTAATCTTAATATGACATAGTTAATTTTATTATGTGGAAAGGTTTATTTCTGCTTCTACTCATAAGCCTTACTGGGCTGGTTCACAGCTGTTCTAGCTACAGTTACGTGTTTTGTTTAAATTTTAGGTCAATGAACTTTGGTCTAGTTTTAAGATAATTTACATCGGCTATTAAAATTTCATTAGATTTCATTTGAAACGTTATATGTAAGTTGATTTTAATAATTTATGTTGATTAATCAAAGTTTCAAAAGTCCTGAATGTTCAATTATGTACTAATTTGTTGGATTACATTAAAATTTTGAGGTTAACCTAATTTAAAGGTTTGTTTACTAGCCTACATGGCTCTTTGATTATTTCTTCGCTTTTTCACTATTCTTTTTATGTTTTAACCAGAACCATATATTTACAATTACAATTGTTTAACTCCCTCTGCTACAGTAAAAAATGTTACAATATAGATAACTTAATTATTGTTAAACCTTTTAATTAGTTTATTTGGTTTGTTTAGGCTCTTGTTTATTAATTTGTCTCTAATTTTTTCCCGCTATTTGTATGCCCTGCCCTCAATATGTTTTTATATTTGATTGTAAATTTAACTACTCCCATAAAAGCTTTTTTCTACTCTTTTTATAATTACAATTACGCCTGTAACCTCAAAACGGGGTTGGAATTGCATAGTATTTTATTCTATAGTTTGTTAATTTATTTTATACTTTATTGTGAAATCGTATATAAAAATTGAGTTTTGTCCGGTTGTTAGTCAATAGTTTAAAGCGGATGCAGCTGATTCAATACAATTTTTGTTTATGTATTTCAGTTTTGGGATACACGCAGCCCTAATCCAATACTGACCATAAATCTGCCTGAACGCTGTTATTGTGCTGATGTGGTAAGTATGGGTTTGATATTAAACAATCTTTCACTTCAAATTCTTATTTTTAGTTATCTAATGTTATTTGTTTAACTGTTAATGTACACGTGGTTTGTTTATTATGTTAGGACTATCCCATGGCTGTGGTTGGAACTGCGGGTCGTGGTCTGATTGTTTATCAACTGGATGGACAACCCAGAGAATACAAACGCGTGGAATCACCGTTGAAGTTTCAACACAGATGTGTGGCAATTTTCAGAGACAAAAAGAAGTCTCCAGTTGGTAAGCAGTATTAACCGTAAACGGATGTGTATTTTTTTAATAATTTAAGACACATAAATTACTATAAATATTAAAATTGATCGGATCATCTCTAGGGTACGCATTGGGCAGTGTAGAAGGAAGAGTGGCGATTCAATACGTTAACCCAACCAATCCCAAGGATAATTTTACATTTAAATGTCACCGATCTAATGGTTCACAAGGCGGATATCAAGATATTTACGCAGTAAGTGTTTCCTTAATGTTCAATCTAGATAAGCTGATGTTATTATAATTGATTATTATCACAAGTTTTTAATTTATAAGTTAGTAAGTTCAAATCTTTAATTTGCATTTTCTGGTCTTAAATTAAATAAACGCACGCATGTGTTAGAGTGTAGGAAGCATCCATACTGTGTTGGCCATTAGTTTTATTGTTTAACTAGCTGGCCCGACAAATCAAAGTTAAATGTATATTAACAAAAAATATATTATATCAATAAATATATTACACTATGTATTTCTTATGGGGATTTTTAGTAACTTTGACCCGCCCTCCCCCCCTTAAACCTCAACTAAAATTTTGATTTTTTTTTTAAATCTCTTTCTTAGCGAGCACCTAGGGCCCTAGAGGAAGCTATATAATAAATTTCATTCCAATCCGTTCGGAGTTTATTTTTTGAAACCCTTTCTTATCAGCACCTACGGCCTTAGAGAAAGCTACATACCAAATTTCATTCCAATCCGTTCGATGGTTTTAGAGAAATCGTGATTTTGTAACTTTGACCCCCAAACCCCCCCTAAAATTTGGAATTTTTTTTAAACCCTTTCTTAGCGAGTACCTAGAGCCCTAGAGGAAGTTACATACCAAATTTCATTGCAATCCATTCGATGGTTTTTTGTAGTAACTTTGACCACCCAATCCTTCCCTAAAATTTCAAGTTTTTTGAAAAACTTTCTTAGCGAGCACCTATGGTTCGTTTGGTGGTTTTTTTTTTAGTAATTTTGAACCCCCCAAACCCCCCCTCCTAAGATTTGAATTTTTTTTAAACTTTCTTATCAGCACCTACAGCCTTAGAGAAAGCTACATACCAAATTTCATTCATTTTTCGATGGTTTTAGAGAAATCGTGATTTTGTAACTTTGACCCCCCCCAAGCCCCCTAAAATTTCAAATTTTTTGAAACCCTTTCTTAGCGAGCATCTATGGCCCTAGAGGAAGCTTCATACCAAATTTCATTCCAATCTGTTTGGTAGGTTTTGAGAAATCGTGATTTAGTAACTTTGACCCCCCAAAACCCCTTCTAAAATTTCAAATTTTTGAAAACCCTTTCTTAGTGCATGTCTAAGCTTATAAAGAGTATTAGTGCCAAATTTCATGTTTATAGGCCTCGTGGTTTTGGAGAAACTGTGATGAGTCAATGGTATTTGGCTTTTATAAGTATAGTAGAGCGTCGATAATCCGAACGTCAATAATCCGAAACGTCAAAAATCCGAACGTGTTCTGAGGCAGGCCCTGCAAACATATCGTTTTCGTTTTAGCAAATTCCAATTATTGCGTCGTTAAAAATTCACAAAAATCTTCAACGCAGTTTGACATTATTATCTCCTTTTTAAACACTTCTTAATACCTGCTCTCACACGCCCTCACAGCAGACTTGCTGTCAGTATTTTCACTGTCACGCTAATAAGCTGCTTTACCGCTAACAGTAAACATACAGAAAGTTCATTTATTTCTCGTTGTGTAATCATTATAACAGTGTGTCGTACATACAGTAGTGTACTGTACAGCATTTTTTTTTATTTTTCATTTGTGTTAACTATAATGTACAAGTGAACTTTTAATTATGTACTGTACTGTAATTGAGAGTTACAAGTGTAATCATGTTGGCCCTACTATGTACGTGCAGGTTTTCTAAATCATAATATTATGTAAGTAGTCTTACATACTGTATTGTGATTACATTACTGCTTGTACTGTTTAACAACTTTAATCGATTAAAGGGCATAAATGGCATTTTCTTGGTTGTTTTCAAAAATCCGAACAAATTGATAATCCGAACTCCCCTCGGTCCCAATTAGTTCGGATTTTCAACGCTCTACTGTATAAATAGTTTTTAAAACTAGGTGTGCAAACTCATTGTCAGTTTTGTACCTTAACCTTTTCTTTCAAATGGTTCATTAGACATACTGTTAATGATGTTACACTTAGCTCAGCCAGCTACAGGTGGAACCTGTATTAGTCTAACTGTTATTGAATAAAGATGTTAAGAAAGAAAACTAAAGTTACATATAAACAGGGGACTAAAATTTTCAGACCTCATTATGGGGCATTGAACTTTTCAATAAGCAATATAGTATAATAATATATACACACGGGATTTTCTGATTTTAGAATGAATACACAGCGTTGTTTTGTTTTTATAACAGGTTAACGACATAGCTTTTCATCCGATCCATGGAACTTTGGCTACGGTCGGATCGGATGGAACTTTCAGTTTCTGGGACAAAGACGCAAGGACCAAATTGAAACCTTCAGAACCCATGGATCAGTCGATCACGTGTTGCGCTTTCAATCATAACGGTCAGATATTCGCGTATGCAGTCGGATACGATTGGGCTAAGGCAAGTATTTTACCGTTGAGGTTGTTACACAGTAAAACGCAACGGAACTTCAGATGTAAAGTATTACATATTTCAGCAATTTATCCTAAATTTTTTCAAGAATTATTAAATGTGTAAGTCAGGTAAGTGCTGAAAAATATAGAGTAAAAAATCTAAATGATTTGATAGATTTACTAATAAAATTAATTTACTGCATAAATTTTCAGTCCAATTACTGAATCATCTGCTGAAGTATGCTTAAAGTTGCTGTGATTGATATTTTTTTTAAAATTTAGCTCTCCACAATATAAAAACATTCTTAACCATTTCAAATTCAACATAAATCTCTATTTAAACGGAAAAGAAAGAGCAGGCAAGATGTGATTAAAACGACCCGAACATGTAGATTCCAAATAATTCACTCTATTTCAGGATTTGTAGAATAGCCTTAAAACTTGCAGCATGTGAATAATAATGTTTTTATCGTTTAAAATTGTACTTAGGCCTAATTCCTTTGCTGATTTGTAAAAACGTTTTACCATAACTGCTGAATGAAAAGAGAGATGTGAATTTTAGTAATCCTTTCAGTAACGTAGGACATCATAATAGAATCTACATTTATAGTAGGGGTCGAGCGGGTCCGATACGTTAAAATACGGTCGAGTATTTTGGCTGTACCCGATAAATTCGGGTAGTGAGGAATTAAAATGAATAATTAAATTTCCTTGTAGGTAAAACACAAAAATGAGCCGATAAAAACTCTTGAAATGTAAAAAATAAAGACAATATGTCAACAATTGAAACTTAGAAAATTATCCAACCTTCTTTATTCATATTATAATCACAACAAACGTTCTCGTCTGGACAAATGAAACAAATATGGAATCAAAGCATCAAGAAAACAAGGTTTTGCAGTCTGGTGCAAAGTAACATAATGTATGGGCAGATGATTCAACCATCAAGTAAAGCTTCAGGAACGTCAATCACCATTTGATATGAAAATTATCATTTATTTGCATGTTTATTAATTTGCTTAGTTAATTCAAAATTTGTAAATTTGATTATTTTTGGTGTAGACCCTATATGTTTACGTTCTGTTGTTAGATTAATTAAGACGAGGAAGTAGTGAAACAAACAATTTGTCTTGTATTATAACAAATAGAAAAACTGTTGTGTCAATAACCAAACTTACTGTGTATTTACTGATCAGTGCTCAATATTTATTTAAATTCTAAAATTATACATTTTTTAACCTTACTCTCATAATTCTGCGTAGTTTGACGATTGAAGTATCGTCTTAAAATATCACTGCTTGTCATAAATCTCATAATTATTATTATTAAGAAGGTTTGCATGGACTAACTCTTAGCATCATTTTGATCTCAGTTGTTAAAAACAGTTTCAAATAAATAACATTTAAAAAATAGTAATATGCAATGACGTGATTGTGTGTGTTACATTGGTACATTGCATGCGGTAAAGTTATTTCCCGGATTGTTATCGGAATAACAAGAATATAGTATTTCTCTTTCTAATCAATTAATTCAAACTGTTTTCAATAGTTCTATGGATTGACAGAATTTGGTTTTTTATAGTCTTAGAATAAAAAGATGTTTGGACATATGAAAGGACAACATTGTTTGCGATACAAATCCTGGAATATTTTGTTCAGTATTAACAGAGTTTTAAAACCAAACCGTCTCACCCAATTGACAGAAATATGTTTGTTTACTATAGGCATTAAATATCTGAAGTAGACCTTGATTTATTGGCTATATTATTGGGAAACAAGGAATTGTTAGCATCAGTGGGTTGGTTGCTAATTCCCATCTTAGAAATATGAGTTTTTACAAGCTTTAACTGTTTAGAGTCTAATTTTATTAAATGATTTGTTTTAGCCTAAATACATTTGTGAAACTAAAATTAGTTTTTTGTCCTCAATGTATTGCAACATACTCGTACGTCTTAAAAATCGAACAAATATTATTTACGCTACTAACCGAAAGTATTTGATAAAGCAATACAATATTTAGTACTGAATTCTTGCCGTCCGTGGTTCCACCAGTTTTGGCATTTGTGAGGCAGCCTAACACCGGCAAACATGATTAAAATTTACGTTCCTCGAATGTGATGAAGTAGATACAATTAAAACAATTGATTTTTTGGAGGAAAGACAATAACAATGTATAATACTTTTTCAAAGCCCCTTTAAAATGTTTAATTTATTTATGAGAGTTTGTTAACCCTATAAGAGGCAGGCAACGAGAATTCTCGTTGATGCGTTTAAATCAAAATTGGTGCATCAAAAATAATAGTAAGTATATCATATTGTATATCATTGTACTCAGAACATTCTGACGATTAATTTGGTATATTTTTTATTACACTATGTCTTATAACTATCTCGCAAAAAAATACACAAAAGTTCAAAACATGACAAAAGCGTTAGTCTGTCCCGTGACAGCAAAAAATAAATGGAGTATTTCTCTTACCTTATCATAGACTAAATATTGTCTGACAAACAACTTAGTTATGTCATTGCATAGATCGAGACCTGCATATTTTGTATTTATAATTAAGTAATTTTTATTATTTTTCCAAAACCTTTACTTTTGAAAATTTGGTTTTTAAAATTTATTTATTTTACCTTTCGCAAAGCAAAAAAAGTTGCAGAAAATTAAAAAAAATATAACAAAAAATATATATTAAAAAATATATTATTGTATTCTGTATAGCAATGCTAACCATACTTTTCTAAACAAGAAAATATATAATAGTATACCCTTTACTTGAATAGGCTACATTGTATAGAGTTTTCAATATGTACAGGTAATTTATTGCAAATTGCTCATTTTTGTAATTTTACCCCAAAACATTGTTTTTTTTAGAAAGTAATTTTTAAAAATTGTTTTATGTAAAGAAATGTTTTTTCTACATTTTGTATGATTTGGATTTATAATTTTTTTCCCTATTTTTCCAAGAGCCCTACATTTGAAACTTTTGTTTAGGTACCAATTTAATTTGTTTTCCGTTCAAAACGCAAAATAAATTAGAGAATTTCTTTTAAATATTTTATCTACACAGAAATGTTCTTCATACTTTCCTGAACAATAAAATGTATAATAGTGTACACTTTACATGAATAGGATACATTTTATAGATGTTTAAGTGATAATGTGTTCAAGCAGTGAAAAAGTGCCTGATGCTTAGAGGTATATCTAGCAGTAATTGGCCTGATGCTTATAGGGTTAATGATAGTATTTTCAGTAATTATTTTCCTGAAAACTGTGTTTTTTAACATGTATTAATAGACTCTCTTCCGAGGTATACATTTTTTCAATCATGTGAATTGTTAACCAATTTACCTTAGTTGTTTTCAATGTGTCTGTAACGATCTAAAATGAAATGTATCTTGTCTTGATAAGAAATATGTTTTACACCTGTTTCAACTCTGTAATATCAACAACAACAATCTTTATTCTTCTCTGTAACTTCTAAAACACGCATTTGGATCGGGAGAATATTTCTTTAAATGTCTAGTAGTAATATTCTAAATTTACCTGCCGCAATTCGACAGAACATTGGTGATCATGCAAATGAAGATGATGTTTCTGTGATGTTTTAATATTTGGGGGCGTAATGCGTTGTTTGTTGTGGTTACAGGGCCACGAACACTACAGCCCAATGAAAAAGAACTACATTTACCTGAGATCCTGCTTCGAAGACTTACAACCTAGGAAGAAATGAGATGCATGTGTTTCAATGTTGTCCATTTTAAAGAGATTGTTTAATTTTGAGGTTAGAAAAACCAAAGAGATAAACCGTTCTTTAATTTTAAAATGTTATACAAGTTATGTAACTAGACACGGAATATGACACAATAACTTGATAAACTTGTCGGTTTTGGGTAAAGTGAAATAATTAGCATGTCAGATCTAGATTATGCATTGTTTCCATTACCATTTAATTACCATTACCATTGCATTGTTGTTGGCATGGTTACCATTTAATTTAATTTTTAATAATTATAAATCTTAACCTTACTACTGGAATTATACATTTTAACAGATGAGGTAAACCGTTATATTTAGTTCTAAATTTAGATTAAAATAATATAAGGTATAAATGATTCTATGATCTGTTGGAAATCAGTTCTTTACTTGCTTGTTTTAAATGTGTTATAGCTTTCTTCTGTTATTTAAAATTTCTAAAAACCGCTATGAAAACTCTAATTGTAGGAATTTAGGAACTCAAACCTTAGTAATATAATGTAACTTTATAAACTTATATTTATTTAATTTAATTTATTCTTTACTTTTGTAAAGTAAATTTGTCAAAATAATTTCATTGAATCAAAATTATCTATTAACTATGACAAACTGATAAATAAAATTAGAGAATTTTATATTCAACACAATTTATATTTATTTTTAGATAAAACATAATTTGCTCGATACATTTTTACATAAATGGATACTCATTGAGAGTTGTAATGTTCATTTGGTTGCCTAAAAAGAAAGTTCACTAGCTTATTATTTATGGCTTAGCTCAGTAATATACTCAAGGTTAATTTATAATGTTCAATTTAATAATAATGTAATCTGGGTGTAGGCACTTGGCTTGCCACGAGCATACTTTTACTTAAAACACATTTCGAAGTTACTACTATAATTACTGAAGTTAAAATTGTTAATGTTGGCGTTAGTTTTAAAAAGGTTGTATTTGAAGTTCAATATTTGCATTAATCATTATATAATTTACTGTTCAATATCCTAAATGGTTGTATATATACCAATTTCTGTACAATTCAATGAATTTACAGTACTTTTGTAGTTTAAAATTCACAATTATATCGGAGTACTTTACTAATCAACTGTACTGTTTCGATTCACGACACCGACTCTCGAAAAAGTTCTGTCCTTCTCGATAAACTTAATGTATAAAGATGGCTGGGTTTTGGGATTCGCATCTGTTCCTTGCTGCTAGGCGTTGTTTTTTCTTGGTCTCTGCTTGGCTAGTCCAGCATCGTAATATTTCCATTGACTTCGGAAATGCTGTTTTATGAAAGAAGTTGGGTCCCGGAATTCGATTGGTCAAAAGAGTACCGATGTTCATTTTAATTTATTCATATTTTTATAAAATGTTAATTGCATCGTCTGGTTTCGTTGATTTCACTTCGTAGACGCCAAAATATTATTTAATTAAAAATGAATTTGTTCAATATCACGACAACAATTTAACGCCATTTGACAATCACCGTTTGGAGATTTATCTAATTTCTACTGTTGATTATAACTAAATACACACTACACTTATGACCTAAATATATAAAATTTTCTTAATATTTAATTATGAAAAACAAGTTTTTGTGATCGTTCAGTGTCTACGTTTTACTTTTGATAAATATGTTTTTAAATTTGAATGACAGGTGTTAAATATTTGGCCTCTGTCTTAGTGCTGAATTAAAGGTTTTATTTACCTTTGTGAAGACAAAGTTTCTATTTGGAATTTCGATTTGATTTACCAGTGAAATGGTTCTGATAATAGTTGGAATATAATAAAGTTTGATTAAATAAATAAATATGATACGTGGTTGTGTTTGCGAAGTGGTTGTTTGGTCAATTTGCCAGGTTATGAAAGTTTGCCCTACTTATCAATGAGCAGTTAATTGTTGTTTATGGAATCTAGTTAACATGTTTTGTTTATTAATGAATTTAGTACAAGGGTGGATTACTGATAGCATGCTTGGATTAGTTTCTAAGTTTCCTGAATGTTTACATTTCTATAGTATATTAGTCTAGGCTATATCAGAATACTCATTCATACAGGTTATGAATTATGTTTTGTATTGCATTGGCCTAGTAATGAATACAGGTCAAGTCTTTGGATTGTGATCTGTAGGCTATTTGAGTTAGTATTTAAATGGAATTTGGACTGGTATAGTAAGGTAGATCGTACCAGTCTACACCAATGAAGTACACAATTTCTCGGTTAAGGGATGATAATTTTATAAATAAATATTGAGCTTGACTTGTGAGAAGATATACTTGATAGAATAAACCTTGAACACAAAATCTCACAACTTATACGTTTATTAACTCAAACGTGTTTCAAGAACAAAGTCGCCAGCTCAGTGATGCGCGAGCTACAATAGTCAAACTGAAACGCGTTTGAGTTAATAAACGTATTAGTTGTGAGATTTTGTGTTCAAGATTCTATCAAGGATGATAATTTGTTTGGATTTTTCTAAATTTAAAAATTCACTTTAAAGAATTTGAATAAAATGTAGGCTATACAAAACATTTGCATACTGTTAGAAGGTTGAATATTTCAATTCAGCTTTATAGGAATTCTGTTAGAGGGTTCTACAGTCTGCAAAATTTTTTTGTTGCAGCGATTCCGCCGCTTATAATCTGGATAGGTGGTTCCTGGGACTGTTTAATAACGTTGTGGAAATTCAGCTGTGTCCAAACTAGTGACGAGTATGGAAGTCCTCTTGGTTTTGTTGCTTTATAATGATGTTGTCGATCATTTTGTCTTTATTAATGCCAACTCGTAGCGATTGGAGTGATACGTATATATAAGAATCGGGACAGTGAAGGAGCTTACTACATACTCTTTCATAAACATTTGGTAGACAATGAACTGAAATTCAAGCGCTACTTCCTTGTATCGAAAGACCAATTTTTCTTTTTGATTAATGTCATAAAAGATTTTCTCCTATTGCATTCCAAACTGCGTCTTGTTTAACGTTGTTTTCATAATCTGGGTCACTTCACTTCCTCAACACTTCATGGCCTCACACCAACTCAACAAATTCCTCCTCTTCGGTCGATGAAAAACGTTCATCAACACTTTTTTTTGGTGCACTAGACATAAATAATTACAATAACTGGCCGGTCACA
>JAGFPH010008516.1:22395-53905 GCA_018207615.1 Philaenus spumarius
AAGACAGGGGGCAGCACCTTACGGGACGATACATTAACAATTTGGCTACGGTAATGATCTAAAATAAATGTCGGCAGTAATTATGAATACCAGTTATTAATTTTATTTGAATGTAGGCAGCAATATCTCGCGGACTAAATTGTAAAATTATGATTAATAGTTTCGAAATTTAACGTACCCTGTAGCAGCACCTTACGGATGCAATTGATATCAGTTAATAATTTAAATATAGATAGCAGCACCTCCCGGATGGTTGTAAAATAATAATAATTTCAATTTTAACGTATCTACTGTACAGATACAAAGATTGGTTCACAGAGACGAAATTTATTATTCTAGGTGTGATTTTTCATAGCGAAACGGCACAAATTTTGCTTTTCCTTAAAAAAAAGTGTGCCGCCTCACTGAGGAATATTCAATAACTGATGCACTTGATATCATTTAATAATTTAAATACAGATAGCAGCACCTCCCGGACGGTTATAAAAATACAGTTTCCAATTTCAACGTACTAGGTGGCAGCACCTTACGGAAGCAAAGATTTGTTCACAGAGATGAAATCTAGTATTCAGTGTCGGTGTGGTTTTTCACAGTGAGACGGTACAAATTTGTTCGTTTCCTAAAAGAAAGTGTGCCGCCTCACTGAGGAATATTGAATAACTATATTTGCGGATTTGTTGTTGCCAAATGTTGGGATCATGTTGGCATTGGTAGTCGAAAGTTTCGCAATGCCTCCGTAATGTGCTGCTACCTGGATACTTTTAAATGTACTATTTCAAAATAGTTGTTACTTTCTCTACTAGAATGCACTGTGTGTGCAAATTTTGACGTTACTAATTACTTCCATCATGTGCTGCACTCTTCATTCTTTTAGTTGAACTTTTATATTGACAGAAGTTGTCAAGTTTTCATCCGAGGTCTTTTAAATGTATTTTTTAGCTGTTATTTCGTTACTAGAATGCGCTGTTTAATCCCAATGGGGTTAAAGGTTTCGGACCAGGTCAATCCGGTGCTGCACTCTCGTGAATGTTTAGGTTATTAATAGTGCTGATTTTTTTAAATTGCTAGATTTTAACTGTGTATAGCGGAATTAATGAATATGTGTTTGTGCAAACATTATATTACTATAGTAAAAGGAAAAACCAATTTTGTTTGTATAGGTCTACGCATTTTAACTTTGTCGGCTTGGCTCACCGGCAAAGTATGTAATTCGTAATTTAAAGGTTACGATTTCGATTCCGCGCTTTTTAAACATTTTATTTAATTATTGAATAACAAATCTCGAGGTAATCCTTAGAGACGTTTTCGAGAAAATATTTACAAATACTGTTGAAATTTAAGTACCGATACCTATATAATTTAAGAATATAAGATTAAGTGATTTTAAACAAATTTATTTGAATCTTCAAAAACCTCATATTAGTTAGGACTAAATACATTTCAAATGAAAGTTTTAAGTCAAAAATAACCATTGCACCTTAGAAATTCTGTGCAGGCCATATGCCAATTCATGCTACAATTTTGCAACATGTGGTTTTGTTAAGAAATAGCATATCTATATAAACAAAGTCGGGTTAGTTACACCACTTAATAACTCGAGAACGGCTGAACCAATTTTTATAATCTTTGATTTGTTGGATTTATCTTCGCCCCGAATAGCTATTAAAATATTAAAAATTTGGCCTTAAAGGGTTGAAACACGCGCATTATAATTTTAGTGCCATCTCCGAGCCGTTTCGGCTTTCTAGACCTATCCAAGACGGCGGATTTAGGCACACTTGTCATACTGTACAGATATAGGCGATGGCCTATTTTATTCTGTAATCGATGCTGTATACCTTTAAGGTCAGTTCGATCTCGATTTACTCTCTCTTTTCGTTTGACAGCAATAATACTCCTTTAGATTTAGAACGCTAGTGTGCAACAAATTACTAGTGAAATAAGAGCTATAGAATTACGAAGTACGGTTGATTTTACCCAGAATGCGTTGGCATAACCTCTCACCGTATAGTCCATAAGGTGGGATATCTGTAAGGTCTTTAATCAAAGGTATACAAGGAATTTTTTGCATGCCATTCGCGTTTGTTTTTGTTAGGTTAGGTTTATAAGTTTTTACTTACCAAGATGCCAATTGATAGCAGGAGAGTAAATGGGCCTGAAACCACACTGCAATATTATTTATATTCAAAAAATAAAAAGGCATATGAAGATTTTGTAAAGGATTTGCTGAATAAATCGAACAAACGGAAGGATGGTCGGGAACAAAATGAACCCAGAAAAATTTGTAAGTATATTGATAACCTCAAACATAGGCTAGCTGGAAAGCATATTGATGGTAATTATATATTTAATTGACTTTAACTAAACGTTATAGTGGTTTTAAATATGTGCTTATTATAAAATAGTTTTCTTTACTATATCTTTCTAAAAAAAGCAGGGGTAATTATGGTGCACTAGGCCTACTCCAGCAACTAATTTAAAAATAATAAAGCACTGAAGCAATCTAATCAACTCAAAACGTAAATAAAATATATTTAAAACAATAATATAAAAAAATATTACGGTACTTATGTATTATACGGAGGCCACTATTTTTTTAAACCTTGCTAGGTTAGGTATTGTTTTAGTAAACAACAGAAATGCAAGAATAATAATTAAAAAAAAATAGCCTTAAGTTCTAACCAGCGAGCACATAATAGAATAGAGAAGAGAAGTGGATATATCCCATGCATTAAAAGTGAGGCCAAATCCGCCATATTGGTCCGACATAGCCTACAGCCTGAAATCTACGACCAGAGAGCTCAGTTCGCGGTAAAACTCTGCGACAAATACACCGTCATTATCAACAGTAATAGTTGAAGAATATTGTTGGAATTTTGCTTGCTTATAGTATAGAGTCTGAGGGTATCGATACTAATAATAAAAATAATATAATTTTATTAATTCTAGTATATAAATGTTTTATTACATAATTGTAGTTCTGTTTTTGAAAAACAGACATGAAAAAGTTGTTCTGTATGAAATTTTTTTATTTTTTGGTCAAGAGACATTTTGTCAGCGGGAAAGTTGTAGGCCTAGATAAATAGGCTAACCGAATTTCGTTATTTATTTTACCACTTTTTTTTATCGTGTTCGGTTTTCTCAGAAATCCAGGTATAAGAACGCGGCAAAACTGCCTTTAACGTTCACTATCGCCGCAGACCACTGCCTGGCTACGTGTTGTTGCTATATTTATAATAGATTACACTAATGTTTATTAAATATTTAGGCCTATAAATCAACGAATCTTCTTAGCTGGGACTAGTAATAATATTGTATTGATTTAAATAATAGTTTATTAAATTTCACTGAAGAAAAAGCTGGTTTTAGTTACTTATTTCTCTATGTATGCAACATCCTTGAAGTTTCACTATATATTAAGGGTATAAAATAACTTAGTCCAAATACTTTTAATAAATATTTATTAACATAGGCCTAGTTTTACAACATTGTTTCTTACTTTCAATGATAAAAACATTAACGCTATTCCATGATAATTTGGCTTAAGTTAGTTTACAAAATACGCCTCACTGCTAATATAAGGTTTAGGCTTTGTTATTACCTTTTTTATGTTGAGTTTGAGTATTTTTAGTCACTGTAAATATAATAATTTAGGCGAAAGTTTAAATTACCCCCCTTTACTCACCCCTCGCCATACTGCGGCAGAGAAGCCAAAGTATACGCAAGAAAATTCTCTAATACCTAATTGTAATGTTCAATTCTATTTCTAAACTTCTTGAATAAATGAAAATGTAATTTTCAAAATTTAATGTAGGCCCAATTATTTATGTAAACAGAAAATAAAACACTTTAAACTTACTTCACAATTTATTTAACTCAGGAAATATAGTCACATCTTTTCAATGACATCGATCTTCGCATGTAAAGGTTAATAAACCCGATTGCCTTACTCCGCTATTCCTACAACTTAACATTATTTAAATATTATACCAAATAGCTATCATAAATCAAACATGCAAATAGAATTTCATAATACCACCGTTACTTTGACAATACTATTATGTTTTACAAGGGTACCGCTAGACAACTAGAATTACTTAATAAATATATTTAAATAATGTAGGCCTAGCTCCGAAGTTGAAATTTACGTTGGAAATTGAAATAGATACAAAGATAAATTTTCTCCATTTAACCTTAAAAAAGCAATGAGATACACTTGGGTACAAAATATACCGCAAACCTACTGCCACGGATCACACCATTCATGCTACATCTTATCACCCTATGTCACACAAGATGGCCGCTTACCACAGCCTAGTTAAAGGACTTCTGACCATACCACTCAATAGGGATGATTACAACTTAGAATTGGCAATAATCAAACACTTAGCAGCAGTGGTGAATGGTTATAGTAGCACAATGGTGGATAGAATTGTGTGTAAACAAGTGAATAGACGTAAGACAGACCTTAGAACCGAAGCCTAAACAAAACTAGGCCTATGTATGTATTGAGTATGGAAACGCTTTACACTATACTATCAAGAATGTATTAAGGAAACAAAACATTATGGTCCTCCAATAAACTGGAAAAGCTGGTGGGGAATAGAGAGACCAATGTTAAGAAAAAGATGTTTTCCAACAAACAAGAATTTATAAGATGAAATGTTCGGACTGTCCTATGTCAGGGCTCTATAACAAGGGCTAAACCGTTTCTTTGATCTTGGCACTGTGCCGCCAGTTTCACTCTGACGTCACTGTGCTGATAACTGCAATTCTAGAGCAGTGGACTCCTTGTGCGCGCAGTCGTTAACTCGCTGTTGTACTCGACGGAAAAGCTTCAGTAAAATAAAACTTAGATATTCTTAATCTACATAAACTACGGATTCTAACAGTAGGCCTATACAAAACTTTTATTTTAACAGGTATTTCAAATTTTAATAATTGAAAATATTTGAGAATTATCACTGACTGACATGGAAAAGTTACTAAGCGAGGAAAATTTTTTATTTTTGGGTTATAAACAAATTTCCAACGGAAAAGTTATAGCCAATGAATTGATCTAAACTATCCAATTCACCGATTTGTGATAAAATGATTAGGCTACATCATTATGAAATCGTCTTTTAAATGAGCGCGAGGAGTTGCCTTGCCGCCACTCCTAAAGTACAGTTGTTTGATACAGGAATAACGTTTATGTAGGCTACATATGGTTATTTTAACGTAATATAGTAAATCACTTGTCCCCAGGCAGGGCCGGCCCGAGCTATACGCTAACTACGCGGCCGCGTGTGGCGCCGTGATGCGGGGGGCGCTGAACTAGAGGCGTATAAAGTTTAAATCAACCAACAACGCACAATATATATCTGGCATAAAATTTCCGCTTATTTGTCGTTTTGTCAGTTACAGTTGCCAAGCAATTCAACGAAATAATATTAAAAAAGACTGAAGTAATTGGCCTATTACTAAATCAACTCATATTACCTATTACTGATTAATAATAATAAGTAGTATTAAGAGAATATCTGTCAATCTGTGTTTGTGCTAATAGTAGTGGACTTGCGAATTATTTAGGGCTGTGGGCGGCCGTAGCCGCCGGAAGTTAGACAGAGCTCATCGTTCAACTTACACCTTACACCCTTTGAACCCTTTCACGAGTGAATAGACTCGTCCGCGTGAGTTATGCAGTTTTTACTCCACCCCACCTTCCCTCACCCTCACTCAGTACAGTCTACAGTACAGTCAGCTAACAACTAGGCTACGTGCTACGTTTGGTTCAGCGTTACTCAACTTTTTAAGCTTATTTTTCACAAGTTTTATTTTGTATAATCATGGTTTTGGTTTTGTAGTAGACATACAATTGTTACATAAATTGTGATTTGAAGAACATAAGTAATGTCCAGTAACAAAAAGCCATCGGGGGCATTTGATCGTAAAAGAAAGTTGCAGCATGCTAAAGAAGATGAGAAACAATCTAAAGCGTTGCAAAAGTTGTTTATAGCGTCAAGTGCGAAAATTGACGATAACGAGCTGATTGAATCTGACCATGACGATGCCGGTGATGACAGATTATCAATGTCACAACCTGTACCTGGATTATCAGGAAGTCAAGAATCAGTTGAACAAGTAAGTATTGATAGGTGTAAATTTGTATTTTGTTGTTAATGACTCAGAATGCGCAAATAAATTCAATTTTAAGAATGGTAGGCTACTAGATGATGATCATGATTTTGAACACTGAACACCATATAGTGCCATTATCAGAGAGCAGTGCGTGTTTAATTTTTTTATTTGTATATTTTGATATTTAAAATATTGTATTATTAATTTGTCGATTTCAGATGCCATGCTTTTATAACCTAATTTTGAAAACTCGGCACAATGATTAATTTATTAAAGATATAGTTTTAGAAAAGTATCTGACTTAGTGCAACCCATTCGTTTGAAAAACGGTGGCTGTTTACAGATTAAAGCCTCAATTAAAAAAACTACATTTAATCAAACAGTCACCATTTAAAAACGGAAGATTGGATTCAATCAGTTTTTATTCAAAATAGGTGTTGTTGGTTAAAAATTGTTCTTGAGTTATGAATTAAAGATTTTAAACTCAACGTGGATGATATATAGGTAGGCAATTAAGCCTTTATAGAGAAACTGTTAATCTTAATTATATTTTTGTTTTAACTCATATAACCATTGCAAATGAAGGGTAAACACGTTGGAGTTCAGAAGAGAATCCTTGATTTAAATCGTAGAGATTTTTATGTGCAATGTGGGAACCACTCATTGAACTTGGTTATTAACGATGCAGCTCTATCGTGCAACAGTGCAGTAGAGTGTTTCAGTACTATACAAGAAATCTTTAACTTTTTTTCAAGTTCTACCCAAAGATGGAGTATTTTGCTCAATCACGTCACAACCCTCACAGTAAAACCACTAGCAGAATCGAGGCACTGATGCCTTTGAGATATCATATCGAAGAAGTATATGATGCACTATATGAAGCCTCTCAAGATCAACAACTTGATGCATTTGGAAGAAACTCAGCCTTAGGACTCTTAAAAAAACTGCAAAGCTTCAAGTTCTTGTGCTGTTTAGTGACATGGTATGAGATCCTGCACAAAACAAACATGGTCAGTAAACTATTGCAAAAAGTCACAAATGACCTGCAAAGTTCTATGGATCTCATTAATAGTGTGAGATCATTTCTTGAAGAGATGAGATCTGATCAAGGACTTAACAGCGTGATAATAGATGCAAAGGAACTTGCAAAAAAATCAATGTGCCTGCAGAGTTTGAAAAAAAACATCAAGTCCGGCCAAGAAAGGTGAAAAACAGTTTACTTATGAAAGCGCAGATGAAGCAGTAAACTATGGAATGGATGCCTTTAAGGTCAATTTCTTTTTTGTTGTGCTAGACAGAGCAATATCCTCAATTCAGGAGAGATTTGAACTAATGGAAACTCATAGTTCTATTTTTAATTTTTTGTACGATATCCCAAGTTTGGACAAGAGTGTTAACGTGCTTAAGATTTTAAAAAAGCTTGTAAACACCTTCAAACCATTTTGAGTGATGAAGAAGACTGTGACGTGAACGGAAATGATCTCTTTGATGAACTAAGAGTGTTTTCACCAATGCTGCCTTCTGGAAGTCACCCAGCAGGAGCTCTGTTTTTTATAACCAAGCGTGGTTACGTGGATACTTTTCCAAACGTTTTTGTCACATTGAGGATTTTGTGTCGCTCCCAGTGTCAGTAACCAGTGGGGAAAGAAGTTTTTCTAAGTTAAAACTCATTAAAACTTATTTAAGATCTACTTTGAGCCAAGAACACTTGAATGGGCTAGCAATCTTGGCCATTGAAATGACTTATTGAGTAAAATGGACACTGAGTTATTACTCAACGAGTTTTCAAAAGCAAAAGCAAGAAAAATTCATTTTCATTCAAGTTTTATTTGTGAAGAGTTCAAATTACTAATAATTGTAACTATATGTAAAGATGATGGCCTGTAAATAATTATACTTCTGGTTTGCAAGTTTTTCTTTGTGTATTATTAAAACATACCTGGCTTTTACCTTTAATTTCTGATTAATATTAATATGTGTTACAGGTGCACTGATTTATAGTGGTTTGGTTAGTGGGGGGGGCGCCAATATGTTTTTTGCTTACACTTGAAAAAGACCTACGGCCGGCCCTGTCCCCAGGTAATTATGCCAGCTAGAAAAAAAGTAAGCATTTTATTTTAACATAAACTAATTATAATTTATAATTAAAATTTGATATTATTGAAGTGGACACAAAAAGTTAAGTTGGAGGTTAACGTTTAAAAAATAATATCATTATTACGTACATTCAAAGAAATAAAATTAGAGATTAATGATGGAAAAAGAAAATCCTAATAATAAAGAAATATGCACATAAACGTTATTCCCGTATCAAACAACTGTATTTCGGGAGTGGCAGCAAGGCACCTCCTCGCGCTCATTTAAAAAACGTTTTCATAATGATGTAATATCATTTTATCACAAATCGGTGAATTGGATAGTTTAGATCAATTCATTGGCTACAACTTTCCCGCTGGAAGTTTGTTTATAGCCCAAAAATAAAAAATTTCCTGGCTTAGTAACTTTTCCATGTCAGTCTGTGATAACTTTCAAATATTTTCAATTATTAAAATTCGAAATACCTATTAAAATCAAAGTTTTTTATACTGTTAGAACCCGTACTTTAATCGGGCCGATCGTTTAAAACTAGGTTTTCTGAATATATTCCAAAAAAGACATCATTAACACAAAACTCTAAGTTTGCCGAACACCTGGTACAGAGTTGCCACACTGTGGACAAAATCAACACCAGTATGGAGATTTTACACAAATTAATGTAGAAAGTCTCCTTTCATGTCTTGTTTGTAGGAAATGCAAGGCGATGAAACCACCCAGGTTTTTCGCCTTTAACAAAAAAAAAAAAAAAAAAAAAAAAATGTAGGAAATGCATATTTACAACCCATTCAAGTATGACCATAATAATAATACGCTGAATGAAAAACTGAATGGCGCTCTATCATACTGTTCAACGCCATTCAAGATATAAAAACACAGAGCCCTAGTGGTAAGATAAGCAATCTTCAGATCAAGCAAGTGGGTTAATTCCGACAGGTGCAAGTACGGGGTTAGTTACATTTAGTCGGCTGGCCAGCTTGTGTTGTATAATTTGAACTTGTGATGTTTGTCATTTATGTGTTAAGTGTGTTGTTTATTTATTTAAAGTTTTAAATTTCTTATAACTTGACAATGGAAGGTTAAGACTGTCCGAAACCTCTGGTAGTCACCGAATCCACCATTTGGAACTGTCGACGGTTGTTTGAGGTATGTTAAATTACTACTACTGCAGTTCAGGAGACAAATCATTATGTATAAACCCATTTCTTGCTTATAGGTTGTGGTGCCTCTGCCGGAATATGGCGAGGAGTGTTGTAAATTTTACCCATCCGCTAATTTACAGGAGGCCTATATGCAGTCTAACATACAATGTCAATCTAAACCTAAACTGACTTAAAGTTCCACCCACAGAATGTTTCTAGTTCATACTATATAGGAAGGTACCACTATTTAACTGTCCTAAAAAAGTCCTAAAAGTAAGCATTGTAGATTAGTAAGTGTATATTTAGGCTTACCAGTCACTAAGGATGAGGACCTGTTTTAGGGTAAATACGTAAAGTACCAATACCTAACTTCTGGATGGGTCAACAAAAAATTTCAATCTTACTTACTGTAATATTGAAACCGTTACTATCCTATTTTTTATAACTTTTAATTTATTGTAAAACATATTATTTAAAAAGTAGATACATACCTGAGAAGGAAATAAAACCACTCATGGACATTTTACACTCCCTTCATTAGTATTTTATTTTAATTTAATTCATTGAATTTTAATGTGGTTTTCATCGACAAAAATAAGCACACAAACTTGAATAGTTACATTACAATCGTAATTTAATTTCACCTTTGATTCTAAAATTGCTAATGTCTAAAACTAACTACAATGCTTAGAAAAACATCTAAGTTGTGGTGAATTGGTTTTTATTTCATCACAGCAATATTCAATATTGCAGAGATTTCAACAATGTACCCCTTTACTCATTGAAAAAATAAAATGGATTTTTATGATCAAAATATTGGCACAGTCTATATATACTGTGCAATAGTAATTTTTGTCATCCAAGTTATCAAAATCGAATAAAAGTTTAAAATTTATGTCTGCATAACATTAATTTATATTACACATTAAGACAGACTATGATACACTTTACTATTTATTTTCAGATATAAAATCCGGGGTTGTCAGCCAAGCCAAGGGATCAGCCTACATAGAGATGCAGAACACTAAGGTTATCTGTTCTGTATTTGATCCTCGAGAAATACCAAACCGCTCTGAGTTTAGTGTCAACGGTGAATTATATTGTGAATTGAAGTTAGCGACATTTTCCTGCAAGAGGCGAAGAAATTTCCTGAGAGATGCAGACGAAAAAGAACTCAGTATTAGTTTAAGAAGGGCTTTGGAACCAGCAGTCATTAGAGTAAGGTTACCGTTGTTGTTTTGTTTGCTAAAATTGAATAAATTTAAATTAATTCAGGTCGTTGAACAGATCTTAACATGGATTTTGAAGATTTGTGTTGTTTATTACTGAAAGAAATCGTGCAAGCACTACAGTACTTCATTATCAAACATGTTCTTCCTTGATCATGTATGTAGTCTTTAGATGACTAGTATACAATAAAGTGCATAGAAACCAGAAGAATCGTTGTGAGGTGTTAGGGGTAGATTTTACAACCCTTTATCCCGGGTTCATTCACTAAGCTAGTTAAATCGGTAAGGAATACATCAATAATAATAAATCAGTGGCTCAGTGATAGAATGCTTATCTTATATTTATTCAAACAATTGTCTTAACTAGGTAACTAAGCTTCTGTTTAACATCGGCTAACAATAATATCCAATACAATTCCTATACGAGGTATTGGGTTCACAAGACAGACTGGATGTACAATATCGGCAACTAAAGCGATTTACGTTTATGTTAATAACCCCAAAAATTCAACGTGACTTTAACAATAGACCAAAATACTTTGTTTTGTTCATTCAGTGCGTTGTCTTCAATACGTCCTGGTACTTCCTTCACTCGAAATCCTTCCTGGAGATTCCAATGGTCCAAACTTTGAGCTGTGTAGAGATCCCTCTGTCGAAACCTCTCGGGATCACTTTCCTCCAAAACTGGCCCAGCTCGTCGGCTCACTGGTCACCCAACCATTCCACTCTGTATAACCCGTCTAGCTTCCTGTTGCCATCTACAAACCAAATCATAGCAACACGAGTTCCGTTGCATTAAACGACCTATCACGCGACCTTGCTACTATTTACGTATTCACATTATACTTCCTAGTGTATCTTGCTGATCAATACCTTCACATCAAATCACTAACTGTAATAATAAATTGAACTAAAATATATCTTTCATTACACGTCCCATTTGTTCGTAACAGAGGCTAAACATAGTATTAACATTACAAACAAGAATTAGGGTAGTTCAGAGTTATTATGGAATGAAATTGATAAATATTTTGGTAGGTGTTAAGTTTCCAAGCATGTAATGGGTTTCAACTATAATCTAAAAGTGTAAACAAACAATATGGCCTATGATCTTTGGTTTTATTGTTTTTGAAAATGTAATGGTCAATTTCAAGTTAAATATGCCCTTTCCCAGTATTTCAGTGAATAAATATTGGTTCTTAACATTTCTAATGCGCTTTAATATATAAATATAGATCGAGAAATTGTTGTTTTGAATCTCTTGCGTATTTTAGTGGATGTGTTAGTTAATCTAAATTAGTCTATTACACTTATTTATTATGATTATCTTACAATTTACTTTATGGTTTCTGGTTCTGTACTTATATAAAGATAAAGTAATTATTCTATTCTACTTTCTAATTACTACTTGGCAAAATCGTGTGAGTAATAGAATTATAGGTTATTAGTTAACTCTGGTGACAATTAAAAATAATACTTCAAACGAAAGAGCAACCCAAACAGTTTTGTTGGTACACCTGTACACTTGCGCATGCTTTGTCTTCCGTTAGAAAGACTACTAATAAAACTACTAAAACACATTATTAATAAAAAGTAAAATATGAAAGCATAAACATTTCCAGTTTGTTCGACTCACAATTCAACATTCAATCAGTTAGACACAATGTGATTAGGTTGTCAGCACTGTTCTCTTTCCTAAAAAAGATCATCGCCTGCAAAGATATCAGCAGTGAGGAATTAGGCGTAGTGTAAACTTACGCACAGAATTTAATTCCATAATTTCCTTTAAGAAATTAATTGACTGTTTTTTTTTTTGCGTAAAAGAACAAAATCTTTCAGTAGTTCCAATTATTAAACCACTGAAGATGAAATATAATAATTACACTTTCTAATTTTGGTGAGAGAAAAAAAGCCAATGGTCTTAACTTTCCCTAAAAAAATTTAAATTATGAATATTAATAAAATGCATGGGTGTTACGATTCACAAGTCCCATAAGACTTACTTTGTCAATTGGTAAGATATTGGGAAAACAGAAATACCTGTAAGTCAGCAGAATCCAGTAAACTCTACTTGAAACTTTACAAGAAAAGAATTTCTGGATGGATAATATATTATTATTAACTATTAAAAAGTCTCATGTTTTTGGTAACTAAACAACTTAACTATATTGTTCTAGTATAAATATTGGATACAAATATGTATTAAATAAATTATATTTTAAATTTCCAACTCATCATTTATTATGCTTACTAATTTATATATGTATTTTTGTACTTTTGTGTTGATAGCACGAGTTCCCTAACTTCCAAGTTGATGTATACGCTCTAGTACTACAGAATGATGGTTCTGCATTGGCTGCTGCAATAACGTGTGCAGGACTAGCTCTTGCTGATGCCTGTGTGCCGATGTATGACCTTGTTACAGCCGCTTCTATGGTAAAACTTAGCAATACAATTTTATTATTATTTGACTAAAAACTGGGGTAATTTCTATAACACGAAAGAACACAGTAGCTGGGTTGACTCTGTGTTTCATATAATTTCATACTTTTCAAACAGTATCGGACAGAAATAATTTCTATTCATTAGACGGTGGAAAGTTAATGAACTAAAATCTTCTCAAGTTACATTTTCACTGCGGCACGTAGATCCAAGCTATGGAGTTTATCTTAATAACAAACTAATTCCAGAGAGTAAATTTGCTAAATATCTTGGAATCCATAAAGACGAACGTCTTACTTGCAAGCATCATGTATGTTAAAAAAGCGCATAAAATCAAACAAAAACTGCGCGATCTGTATTGGTTGTTGGGACTAAAATCCCAATTGGCCTTGTATCATAAAAGATTATTGTATATTTCAATAGTTAGACCTATTTGGACATATGGTGCTGAACTATGGGGATGCACGAAACCCTCAAGTCTCAGACAAACTGTCCAAAGGATTGAAAAAGTTGACTTTTTCTCCCATGTTAAATCTCCATAAGAAAAGTCTGTTTTTCATTTTTGACCCATTTAACGTAAATATTTTCAAAACACAAATAAAACCTGCTAATATAGGACCGAAAACCTTTATTTTGGTAAAACCCGCATGTAAATCGGCCCAGTAGAAGTCTCAGACGAACTGTCCAAATGTTTTTTTCCTTACAGCTTTAAATGTATAGATATTTGTATCTTTCTTTAAATATATAATAACATATATAAACACAAAATTTTTTAACAAATAGGCCTACAGTTTTATAAAATCTTCATAATTGTACACATTTACCGAGTTGAACATCCGTCAGCATAGTTAGGTAGGCCTAGATAAAGTCTGTTGTTTATAGTTTTTGCTTTTAAATGGTGTATTTTTTATGTGTATCTAATTAATCTGCCCGTGATTTTTCACTGGGGCTTACTAGTAACAAATTGATTTCAAGTTTTAAAAGAAATTAGCGCCATCTATGCAAAAGTTCAATATTCAGTTTAATAAATCGATGTGTTGAAAATAATAACTTATAATAGCCTAATTATTTAAAATATTCTTTAGTCTTCACATAACAAAGTTTGGAAATGCACTTACATGTATATTGTCAAATTTACTGTCCGTTTTAAGTATTCTAATAATGTTGGTTTAGTTTGGTGTATTTGATATGAATTTATGACCAAAACAAATATGTAGAATCACACTCTGTTTTATATATAGGCAGGGCCGGATTTAGCATGGGGCAAAGTGGGCCTGTGCCCATAGCGGCAAATTTTTAGGAGCGGCAAAAACGGCAAAAAAACTGGAATTTGGGAAATAATATTACAGTACTATGTTTTAGAACAAAACTCCATTCCAGTTTTACAACAGGATGCGTCTGACATAGATGTAGTCATGAATGAGCTAACGTCAAGTTATTAGTTTGACTCAAACTAAATGTATGCCTATACACTGACGTGTTTGTGAGTGTGTGTGAGAGAGATGCGGCCGCTGCTCCGTTCGGCGGCGAATCAATAAACTTCGTGCCTTCGGCTAACACCGAGAAAGGCGAGAAATAACAGTTGTCTGTTTTGTCATTCGTTCGGTTCAGTCTTATTGTTGTTTGCGTTTCACTATCACCACTTTTTCACTGTTCTTGTGCTGCAGCACAACTCTTCAGTGCGATTCGTTCAGTGTAAAACTGATTTACTGTACTTTTGTTTTTAAAGTTTTAAATGTAGTAGCCTATAGTAGTGTAGTGTAGTGTGTTTTAAAGAAAAGTGTTTTCAAACCCAACATGGATGGACGTAATTGTTTAAACTGTATAATGTATAATAAACTTGAAATCCGTGATTTGAAATTGATGTGTCTTTTATTATTTTGTAAAAGCACTTCTGAATTTCACCTTGTAAAAATTACGTAATAACTTAATAAAATTTGTAAATGTAAAATTAGACTTAGCCTCCTTACCTCCTGTTGGTGTAATCATGCAGAAATCTTAACACAAATTGAGTACAATATTTCTCTAAAGATGAAAAAATTATTTGTTTGTAACAATACAAGGAGTTTGATCCGTTGTCAGACAGAAACACTGTTGTTAAAAACATTAATGCATTGCGCAAGGTTTATAAGAAAGAACTATCAAAAGTTAAATATTCGTCAATCAAGAAATCGTTGCATGTAAACAGTACTCACACTTTCGATTTATTGTAACGATAAATTGTTACTATTTATAATAGCATGTACACCAGGCTTAAAGCTCAATGGTGCTCGACCGGGATATTTTGACAATAATATAGAGATACCTTTATATTCGTCAAGATTTTAACTTTCTAATACCGCCACCCAATCAAAAGTCACTTGCATAGTTCCAAAGATATGGAATTATCTGTAAATCTTTGCAATTGGATAGATTTCAACCAATGAAACAGCACATTTTGCGTTCGAGATATTTCTTATAATTCGAATTATTTCAATAGAGTTTTTTTTGTATATTTATAGACCAAAGTTCAATCTTTCATTTGGTGTAAAGCAAACTATATTTAATCTAACGGTTTTGTTCGTACAGTTCTGAGAAATACTGACAAATGGGAAATTCAAAACTCGACTTTCTCACGCTCCCAAAGTAGCACTTCCCACGGTTTTTCATACAGAACGTCGTATTTGATGCGTCCGTGAGAAGTTCTATTCGTTTGATCTAATTTTGTGATTCAAGTACAACTAAGTCAAATAATTTTATGAAATAATAATTTACAAGAGATAAATAATAATAATAGAGAAATAATAATAATTTTAGAGAATAATTTATTCTCTACACTTTCTTATAATAATATTTTATATTTGGGCAAGGAATATTCCTAAATTACTATTCATACTAGGCCTAGTTTTGTTGGGAGTCTTGGAACTGGTGTTTTTAAAATAATAAATTTGAAATTGATAAATATTTTTATACAGTTCTATTCAGGACTAAATTACGATTTTTTTATATCTACGAAAAAAATTACAGAAAATGTTTACTACTTTTTATGTGGGCCTAAAGTTGAACTTTTTCCTTTCGTTACTAAATATTTTTGTTTTTTGAGCTAATAACTTTGTAAATTTTACATCAATCATTTTTTTACTGGCTTATATACATTCTTTGAACCTTTCTATACAAAAAAGCTACTGAACACTTTTGGATTGGTTTATATTACTATATTTGGCGAATTTTTGAAAATATGCTTGCACACCCACCGAAATGGCTTCACTTAGGAAAAACGTTAGCATTAACACTTCTAGTGTTTTGTGGGGAGGGGCGGCAACTTTGGGGGGCCCATAGGCGCAAAATATGTAGATCCGGCCCTGTATATAGGTACACTGTATTATGATAAGCTCCTAATTGACATTTTAATTTGAACACAAATCTGAACTAAGCTCAAATTATTTTTACTGTCTTTAATGTGCTATTATTATATTTGTATTTTTAAGAGATGTAAATATTTTGTTTAAGGGTATTTATGGCAATGCAAGACTGATAGATCCTACAGTTGAAGAAGAAGCTATATGTAGTACAGTTGTTCCTGCTTTAACAGAGGATGATTCCGACAAGAAAAGAGGCCTAGCCGCGCTTGCTTACATGGGCAACTGGAAACAGGTAAGGTGGATTTTGAAGAAATCCATTCCTTGGTGTTACTTCCAGAGAATATCTAGTTAGATCTTTGTTTCATATTTTCTAGACCCCAAAACCATAGTCAACTCAAAAGTGTTTTTGAATATCTGTCTATCGATATAACCGCCATAATTTTGTAAAAATTACTTCCAGACTGATACATAAAATATAGAATTGGAAAATATTGATAGAGTTTGTTAGTGGGCGAAATTAACCCTAGAACCGGCGGCTTTAACGAAAATGGATTTTTTGGCGTGTGCAAGGATTTTTTCAAAAATTCACCAAAAATAGTAAATGAACCCCAATCCAAAAGTGTTCCACAGCTTTTTTTTTAGAGAAAGGTTCAAAGAATTTATATATGCCAGTAAAAATGATAGATGTAAGATTTACAGAGTTATTAGCCTCAAGAAACAAAAAATGTTCAGTTACGAAAAATAAAAGTTTAACTTTAGGTCTACATAAAAAGTTGTAAACATATTTTGTAATTTTTTCCATAACTGTAAAAAAGTTTCGTAATTTAGTTCTAAATAGAACTGTATAAAAACATTTATCAATTTCAAATTTCTTATTTTGATTACACCAGTTTTTATGTTCCAAGTACAAGGGTGCTAACAAAACTAGGCTTGGCTTAAAACGTAATTTAGGAATATTTTATTTGACCAAAAATAAAATATTTAACAGAGTTTAGAGAATAAATCAAAGAAAAGAACGATATACTTGTCTTTTCTTAGTTCACTAAAGTGTTTGAAATATCTTTAGTTGAATAACAAAATGAGGTCAATCAAATAAAACTTATCGCGTGTAAACGAAACAAAATGTCCGTTAACCCTCCAAGTGGCATGGTTAAAGCTAAAATTGAAAAGCCTGTTTTTAGCGTTTTGCAAGCATATTTTTAAAAATTCGCCAAAAATAGTAAATGAACCCCAATCCAAAAGTGTTCCGTAGCTTTTTTATAGAAGAAACTTCAAAGAATTCAAATATGCCACTAAAAATTAGTTTCTTTTGAAATTGTAAAAGTTATTAGCTTAGAAAGCAAAAAATGTTTAGTAACGGAAGGAAAAAAACAACTTTATGCCTACATAAAAAATAGTAAAACCTTTTTGTAATTTTTTTCAAAATACACAAAAGTTTTATAATTTAGTTCTAAATAGAAATATGTAAAAATATATTTCAATTTCACAATTGTTTAGTTCAAAATAACACTTTGAATGTTTTTACTACATAACCTGAAAATCAGACTAAGTTCAAAGTGAGTAGGCCTAAAAAAATTTTACTTCAAACAATGTTTTTTTTATACCAAAAATTCGAGAATGAAATGTAGAATCGAATAGCATTCTACCCAGTTTCAAATAACTTTACATTTTGTAGTGAAAAATCAAAATATCATAGCGGCAATTTAACCTAAAACCTTATTTCTAGGCTATGTTATTTCTCAACTTACCGTTTTATTAGAACACTGTTATAAGCCTAATTTCACTCAAACACAATCTACACTTATTTATTTATAAATAAAACACAATATAACACTATTTTATAAACTATAAACACTTTCAATTCTCTAAAATATCAAGACGAATAAAACTTACAAGTGAACACTTTGAGATCAGAGTGTAAAATGGTTAGACCGCTTCGTTTAGATTATGTCTGTGCCAACTAAATTTCACCTAAATTATTTGAACTGAACATAGAATAAACGTTGGAGTTTTTTCTTTAAAACAGTATATTAAACATCTTATGAATAAATTGATTTCTGATAGTAAAAATCGATTTACAAAATGCTTCCTTATTGGTCCAATCTTAGACCAATAACAAGCCTTTATTCTAAATTCTAGACTCATAACCATAATCTAGTCACAGATGATTTAAAAATACCACTTGAAAGATAAAAGTCTAATGAATCCAATGCTGTGATGATCTTTGTGACAATTGACAACTGTGAGGAGTTGCAGGCCGTTCAAAATGATGAAGTTTTACGTTCTTTACATCGCGATGTCGCACGGAAAACAGCTGTTTGACATTCTACAATTTTGAAACGATGATTACGTATGTAAATATACGTTTTACAAAAAAGTTTTAAATACAAAAATTAAAGTTTAATTCATTTTCTTTCCAACGGTGCCAGTTTTATTACGATTGGCAAATTCTAAGTGAACTAAATAATCGAAAATTCAAATGTATGCAAATTCTTGCTAATTGTCGAAATAGCTGCGTCTTGCGCCTGAGAGAACGTCACTTTGGGCAGTCTGCCACTGGGAGGGTTAAGATTTACCGTGAGAATCAAATGGGCCAGACAGTCCAATTCGACCGCTGTAATTCACGAAAACCTTGTACTTTCCACCGCTCTTTGACTAAACATATAACAGGTTATATCCAGTTTAGTTCACATCGTATGAAAGCTGCAAGTTTTCTCTACAGAATTGTAAAAAGAAATCTGTAAAAACATATGGGATTGTGGGCGTTATCTCAGTTGACAAATGTGCTGTTTCATTGGTTTCAAAACTGTCCAATCGCAAGGGTTTACAGAAAGCTTCGTCATTCAAATTGTATAGTAGTGACATCTGATTGCAAGGCATCTTTAGATAGATGAAATCTTGACGAATCCCATGGTACCTTTATATTTTTGATCAAAATATTCCTGTAAATAGTCTGGGACGTTGAATAAGTGGGAAATAACAGTACAATTGTATTCGAATCCACGCGTGGAATCAGGTTTCCACCTGATCAGAAATCTACAATTTAAAAACGACGATTACATATGTAAATATACGTTTTAGAAAGAAATTGTAAATACAAAAATTATAGTTTGAAGCATTACCTTTCCAATGGTGTTTGTCTTTTTGAGATTGAAAGATTTTTAGTGGGTCAAATATTCAATACAATCACTCTTTACAAATGTGTTGGAGGGACGGTACATTATGTACCGTCTGCCGGTTCTAGGGTTAAAAGGTATTAAATAATGGGATAATTTAAAATTACTAATCCTATGAATTACACCCATGCCTCCGATACTAGTTACATTAGCGATTGCATTACTGGTGTTTTAAAATCTGCATTCCTGTGAATTGCTCCTTTGTTGCCATATTATGCATCGTAAACAAATTCGTCCATTTTCTCCTTGCAGAAGTTGCATAAATACTATCATGCTTGAAGTTGAATATTTTTCTTATAATGCCAAGCCAAGGATATCACAGCAGCTGCTGTCACAATAATGTTGGGAAGCAGTGTGTTATTATAATTATCACAATAAACATAAGTTGTCATTGGATAGTACATTATGTTTTACTGTTGAAAGTATCAATATTTAAAATAAAAAGAAAGGAATTGTTAGACCTGTGTACCTGTAATACTAATCACAATTACAGCCACGATGGCCGTGGTTGTTAAGGCGTCAAAGCTTTATCAATCGTCATGGCAACCATCAATGGAAAAGTTCCGGGTTCAATTCCCATTGACCCCGAATAATTTTCTAAATGGTTTCTTAACAGACATCGTTGGCTGTGGTTCGGATTCCACTGTAAAACTGTAGGTACCGTCTTCATTAGCCTTAAGTGCAAAACAGCAGGACGTTAAACAAAAAAAAAAAAGCTATTCACAATTGAGTGGAACACAAATCAATCCTGATCTAACCACTGATGAAACAAAACAACTGGTGAAATGTAGGCTAGAGAATGGTATATGCGCATGCGTTGGCTTGAGATGCGTGTGGCATGTCTCGCCAAACATCGACCGAAGTGGCAGGTGTGTGGCGCAGTGCGAAGCGCAAAAGATGCTCCACGCAACTGCTACTTCAGTGTGTAGGATCACGTTTAAAAGCATTGGTTGGTTTTCCCTAGGCGAGCTGCATGCCACGCTACTTAAATGTGTAACCCGCCTTAGTTTAATGTCAATGCTTAGATTTTTAAAGCACTCCAGTTATCCGAATCAATTGGGACAGAACCCCATTCGGATAATCAGAAATTCGGATAGTTAGATTTTTTCCAAAAAAGGGTCTATTTTAACCTTTTTGGGACTGGCTTCGCGTTTATGCGACTGGAGTAAACTATCCGCACATACTACGGTTGCGTATACACGTTTTTAACGTGACTAATATAATTCTTTTACTGGCATTTGCTACACTCTTGTAGAGGGGTATAAATATATAGCCTAGTCCTAGGCTAAACTAGTTACAAGTTTTTAGTTGTAGCTCATGTATCACTGAGGATGACGACTTTGTCGTTGAAACGCGTTTGATCATTAAACGTATGTGTGTGAGAATTAGTGTATTGTTATTATTATTTTGAACTATTTCGACCATAGATAGGAGGTACTAGCTAACAGTAGATAATAGAGAGAATAAAATCATGTTGCCAGACCGCGTTTACTAGGTTTTGTCGAAGCCTAATTTGTGAAAAATGAATTAGGAACATATGCTTTATTCAAAAATGAAATTTGATTGTAACAAATTGAAGAGAATAAATCATAGAATTGAACTGTATACTTGAAAATAACCTTATTTTATAAACTTGTTTCACTAAATTACGAGTAAAACAAACCTCTCGCTAGCGCTAGGCATACAAAGCCAGACGCATTCTCCCATGCGTCAAATAACCTAGCCTGAGCATGAATTAGTATTTTTAAATAAAAAGAGCCTTTAATTAACTAAATGAAAAGGTAACACTTTTACATGTTAAGCATAAATGAATGTCATTGCTTGCTAAACATCTCGGTCAAAGTAAACTGTTTGACTGTATTAATCCGTTTACACCTGTGCCTACACTAGCTTCGCAGAGGGAAGGACAATAGTGCGCGTAGACAGAATCATTAGTTTGCGATTCGCAGTACGTTCCCGTCTCATGTTTTTTCTCTGAAATTCTGAAAGCTATTTGGATAATCAGCGATAATTAGAGTTTTACTGTACTCAGTCACACGCTTCATTGCTGGATATCATCAATGCCAATGTACACAAATTAACTTTTACAAACACGATGTCAATAGCACACCACTTCAAGAACATAACACAACTCTGACGGCACTGTGCATTGTCAATGCAACATAACCTAAAGTATTTGAGTGCAGGGTCAAAATAATTAATATATGTCTACTCGCAAGAGGGATGACTTGTGAGGGATGTTCTGACAAGGTCAAACTTGGTAGTGGGGAAAATGCACGCCCAGGCTTTTCTAGTCCCCTCCCGGTCCCGCTGCACTGTACAACGGCATTTATATCGCAGCAGCATCAGATATTTTAAATAAATACAGGAAATTACTATGAGTATTTTACCAGGTTAACCAGTTCTATCTTGATAACCGAGGGCTGTATCATATAAGTCATTGGACTGAAATGACAGCTGATCATTTAATATGTTATCTGGGTTATGTCTTAATTCCTTGTAAATTTCATATTTTTCGATGGCGTTCATTAATCTCCCCTTTACACAATAATGAAGAGGTGTCAAAATTTGTGTATGTTATTGTGCGGCAGATGTTCTTTAAACGCTCTGCCTGTCTGTCCAGTATAAAAACGGTCACAATCGTTACAGTTTATTTTATATACACCCGACTTCCTTTCTGTTGGTGTCAACTGAATAGTGGTTACTTACTGAATCTATCTATATAAAAGCAAAATGGCACTGATTCATTCATCAGCAGAACTAAAAATCTACTGAACCAAATGAGTTCAAATTTGGCATGCATGTTCAGTTGGACCTTTAGACGCGCACTAAGAACGGATTTTGAAAACATCCCAAAGATACGCCCAATATTCGCGTTTTTATAGCGATTTTTTGCGTTTTCTCAGCTTTTTCGAGAACTAATTGGCAGAAAATGTTGAAATTTGGTACTTAGGTTCGTTTAAGGCCTGAAAGTAGTCTGTTAAAAAATGTTTGAGATTCTCCCAAAATTACGCCAGAAATAGGCGTTTTTGCATTTTTCCTTGCGTTTTCAATGCGTTTTTGATCATCCTCAAATTACGCCCAAACGGATTGGAATGAAATTTGGTATGTAGCTTCCTCTAGGGCCTTAGGCGCTCTCTAAGAAAGGGTATGAAAAATTTCGAAATTTTAGGAGGGGTTTGGGTATATACATCATATATATATGATCAAAGTTACTAAAATCATAATTTCAGATCTTTTATTATTATGACAATAGTGCTTTTATTATTTAAGATCTATATATATAAAAGCCAAATACCACTCACTAACTGAACACTTCAAAAGATTACAATTACGTTAAAAAGACTGAAAATACTAACCACCACGGGCAACGCCGTACGTGTCAGCTAGTATATTATATACTTGATAATGAGATTACGATCTCGAAACACATCATAAGTAGGACAACTCAAAGAAATCACAAGACCAGGTAAAATACTTATAGTAATTTCCTGTATTTATTTCATTTTATAAAGTGACTTGGATATCAAAAGTCATGAAACTAAAAATAAGATATTTGTTCATAAAGAAGTTTGTATTTATAAGAGCTACAGTCTACAGTATATAGTCTTGTTTATAATATTGTATTTAGCGAGTGCTTATGAAACTAAGAACATACATTTGAACTTGTTATTACTATTTTTGTGTTAAAATTTGTCTTTTTCTAACATAAACAAAAGTAACAACATTTTTGTAAATTAACTTATATATTGGGGGGGAAGGGGGGGGGGACTAAGCCCCACACTCGTTAAGCTGTTAATTGTTACCATTGTAATCAGTTTTCCTATATATTGCAGGTGACAATGATATCACAGTCTGGAGCCATGGATGTTGATACTGTTATACAAGTTACAGACAAACTAACAGAAGAATGTTTGAGAATTTACCCACTCGTACAGAGATGTCTAGTCGACAAAGTTCTAAAATCGATCTCAGATTTACCCAATCTTTCCATACACGATGAAACTGAAGCTAATAAAAGTGGCAATTAAATTTGTAATTTTTCACATACCTAATATACATTTCATATTCTTTAATTTTTTTATTTTACTTATTGCCTTAACTGCTGTTACCCTTTATAAGTTGAACAAATTGTTATTTTGAGATATAGCTAATTCTATAGTTTTGGTTTGAATCGAGATGTAAACACGTTCAATTAGTATTTTAATTGGGAAAGATATGTACTACGTACGTACATGTAGGTGCGTGCATTTTTGAGTGAGAAAAAGTCGAGCTTCCTGGAATAAATTTGAAACACTGTAATCCACGCTAACAAATGTTTAAACCTGTATAAATACTCGTACTAGCTATAAAGTTAAACACAAAAAAACAAAAACAAAACAAAAATACCTACATAAAATGTTTTTTAGTATTTCTATTGAAAAACCATGTACTACAGGGTGTTTACAAACTCCCTGGAAAAATTTTGTGTATTTGTTCATTAGGTCAAGACAATCAAAAAACGTCATATAAATATGGGTCTGAAATGCCTAGTTTTCTGTCTGTCCATCTGTTTGTGTTTTTTTTACAAATTATTTTATAACTTGAGTACTATTTTAGATAGATACTTCAAATTTGGCACAAACGTGTACCTTGGTAGGTCAAACAAGTTTATAAAATTTCATTACGATATCTTAAACAGTTTCAAGATGGCGGCCATTTAAAATCTTTGATGTTAAATTTCACAAAAACCGTAATTTTTATAAAAAAAAGTTACCAGTAATAAAAAATGTAGAATTTTAAGAAGAACAAAATCATACTTTATTTGCTACAATCGGATAATAAATAACTGAGTAATGAGACATTTACCTAATTATGTAACAACTGTACACGGCTAATTAATTGTTGTTTAGTGCAAATTTTGTATGATATTTATTTCAGTAAATGTCTCACGACTCATTTATTTATTATCCGATTGTAGCAAATAAAGTATGATTTTGTTCGTCTTAAAATTCTACATTTCTTATTACTGGTAACATTTTTTTATAAAAATTACGATTTTTGTGAAATTTAACCTCAAAGATTTTAAATGGCCGCCATCTTGAAACTGTTTAAGATATCGTAACGAAATTTTATACACTTGTTTGACCTACCAAGGTACACGTTTGTGCCAAATTTGAAGTATCTATCTAAAATAGTACTCAAGTTATAAAATAATTTGTAAAAAAAACTCAAACAGATGGACAGACAGAAAACTAGGCATTTCAGACCCATATTTATATGACGTTTTTTGATTGTCTTGACCTAATGAACAAATACACAAAATTTTTCCAGGGAGTTTGTAAACACCCTGTATATTTTAGTAAATGCATTTTGGGGTGTAAACAAATCGATCTTCCAGGAAATAAGTTAAAGCACCCTATTGTACATTGATAAATGTATAGTCATATACTGCAATGATTGAATGACACCCGACCCACAAATAGAAGGAACAAAGAACAATAACAAAACAATTTAATGAAAATTTATGTACTCTATTGTACTACCCTAATGCACATTTCAATAGCATAAATATTTTTATTTTATTATGTTTAAATTTATTTTATTAATTGTTAAAAAGATTTATATTTTTTAATATTTTAATTTATATTTATTAATGCTTGTAATGGTTTACGTCGCTCCTCCTACTTCCCACCTAGACACGTTGTGATTGGGCGTGAACAGCGAGGAGTGGAGAGGACGGAGTATACCCTGGACTAGTTTAGTTCAGTAGTGTTAAAGCCCTCTGAGGATGACGACTATGTCATTGAAAAGTGCTTTAGGGTAGTACATTAAACATAACTTTTCATTAAATTGTTTTGTTATTGTTTTTTGTTCCTTCTATTTGTAGTTCGGGGTTTCATTCTATCATTGTGAATTTGTTGCCGCAGTGCTCTTCAAACCTTTGTAATAGTCATATACTAGTTAATAGTACTTACATAAATTTTTAAAATATTTTCATTGAAAAGCCATGCAAGTGCATTTTTGGGTGAGAAAAAGTCAAGCTTCCAGGAATGAAGTTGAAACACACTTACATGCATACATTTTTTGAGTACTTTAGTTGAAAACCCAAGCCAACATTTATTAATGAGCATGTTGTTTATGAAATCCCTTGGTGGTCACACAGTTCTATTGGTCAAACATCAGAACCATGTCCAAAAACATCGGGTACATTCGTAACATTGGTATAGACCGGACATACTATAAATTGGGAAGCTGCCAGTATTGGTCACAAAGAAACAGCTTGTATAGTGACACAAGACCTAGAGTGTCATTTGCCCATGTTTATTCACTTACTTTTGTTTGGTATAGAGTATAAATAGACAAACTTATTTGTAAAATCTACAAAATTAGGATTGCAATGCTTTAAAAATAATATTATTTATCTGGTTTTATCGTATAGGCCTATATTGTACAAGTACCAATTATATATTATCAATCGTTATATGCATTTGAAACTTTAAATTGGTCACAGGAGAACAAGCAAGCAGTTTGCTAGGCAAAAACCTTGGTGGTACCTTTCAGCAGGAGATAAAAAATTGTTATCTTTGTCTAGACTTTCCTAGTTTACAAATTTATAACATTTTTGTGATATCTTACTCATTTATTAAGAAATCTGCGGAACGACAATGTATACAGAACCGAAAATTGGTAGGTGTGATTGGTAAGAAAAGTTCTTCTATACAGAAAAGCAAAAAATCAGCAAAAAGTAAGAAACATTATACCTCCCAAACCAAAACACCTGCAAACTCATTATGGATGTGCCTCTCCTCTTTGTGTCTTAGGTTCTAGGGTAGGTAAATGTGTTTCATAACAATCTATGTTACCATAAAAATTGCGACAAAACCAGAAATGTTGATCGTATGAAATCTTTTATTCAACTACAGTCAAAACTGTTTATAACGTCCACCAAGGGGACAGGGAAATCGGGTCGCTATAACCGGTGGTCGTTATAACCAAACACAATTACAGTGCTGTATTTTATTTTTGAACTTTCTAATAAGGAAAAATCAGAACGTTAAATTTAACAATAAATCACGTATACAGTATTTTTGAAAAACAGTGCTTATTATTATTTTCTAATTTGTAGTTACATTATACAGTACTGTATTTATAATACACACATACATACATGTTATAGAAAAAAATATGAGCCACAATAAAAATACTGTACATAACATATTAAAATATGAAGAGCATGCATATTCATAATACATAAAAGAAAAAAAATCATTGTTTAAAAAAGTCCGTAATTAATTTTTGTTTAATAGAATGTTTATTGTAATACATTTTTTCAATTTCTTTACCTAAGACGATCATAGCTTCTTTAACATGTTGCTTTGGCTCTTCCTCAAATAAGAACAGAAGAGGACATGGACTCAGTCAGAACCAGAACATAAAATCAACAGTGGGAATAATAACTAGTAAACACTCAACCATCTTCCAAGATTCTATGAGAACTTATTTATAGGTCTTGTAACCATATCGTGAGGAAACCACCCCCTCCGAAAAACCAATGTTTGTTTACTTCCCGCAGGTCTTTATAAACTTCCTGCCGCCTGCAGGCGTTATAAACGAATTTCAATTCCAGAAAATGACTAAACTAGTGTTACTACAACCGATTTTGTTATAGACGCTGTCATTATAAACATTTATTTTTCCTGTAATATTCCTATGAGAACCAAACTTTTACTCAGAATTTCGCCTTTATAGACGGTATGTTGTTATAGCCGACGTCGTGATAGGGAGTTTAGACTGTAGTTAGAACACAGACCAGGGGTTTACTCGTAATTTTTCCAGTACCGGAACGCTGCCAGAACTCACTGGAAGTGATGGAAAGGGGGGAGGGGGGATGAATTTTCACTTCTACAACCCCTTCTTTAAGTACATTTTTTTGAAATTTTCACTTCTAAAACTTCTACTTTACGTATCTTTGGTGAATTTAAGGGTGCAGATAATAAGCTTACTTTAATAAGAAATGTACACATGTATATGTAACTATTTTTGTACTTGTATATAGCTCATAGCAAATTTTATAGACTATTTTAAACAAAAACTTGGCAAAATGTCTCTTATTTAGTCAATAGCCTTTATCAAAAATTTAAATCTTCGGTAAAAGACTGTAATCCTAAACACATTTTATGTACATTAATAAATGATTTTTCTAATACAAAAAGAATTAAACGCAAGCAAGCTTATCACGAGAACACAACACAGACGCTTGTTAGTGAATTATTCTAACAACACTCAAAAGTTACAAAACTAAACAACCATCACAATGTCAACATCAAAGTGTGACCAGCCATATTTTAGTTTTTGACAGTTCGTGAGAGGTAGCATGCACGCTTGAGTTCAGACGCAGTGGCTGATACAGTCAACGCAAACAGACAACCTGCTAAAAGTCACAGTGCAGCCTGTGTTCAGGTACCTACGTTTAAATATTTTCCTCTTTCGGGGCGCGTTTCTACCTTGTATTTGTGACTGCGTTTGCCAGTATACAACCATTGTTAGTATGTATTCCGTGTTGTGCTCTCATTTGGGACATTTATTTTTTAATTAATTAATCGTGGAATTAAATGAGTTATTCGATAAGTATTAATCACTGAATGTGGTCCAAATTATACCGTGTTTGGTCTTAATCTCATCAATTTGTTATTAATTTTTTCATGCCGAAAAAGCATCGCTAGTTTTTAAAACAGGGTGTCCAGCAGCCTTGAAAATCAGGAATTATGCTAGAATTTTTTATTTGGGAAAATATCGGGAACTATGCTTGAATTTTTTGGCCGTCGTGAATTTTACCGAAAATAAATTTAAAAAAACCAAGTTTTTGTTAAAAAATTACATTGCAAACATCAACTTTGGCAGGTCACGATATTTCCTGCCGCTACCGGCGCTGTCTACAGATGTTCCACACACGACCGTTCTACTGTCCAGCTTAGTTTCGTTCTGGCGCTGTAATACGCACTATTATGATATAGCAGACAGTTCCACGTTCTACTTGTCGATATTCCAGTAGCGGTCCAGTCCATCAGTTGTTACTTCTAGCCAAACCGTTTTCAAAGATTTAACTCGAAATATCGTTCAAAAAGTGTCTGCTACATAAAAATCATAGTATAGTAAAATAGAATAACCAGTTTAGCTGGTTTGTTTTTGTAGTTGCAATCCAGTAACTAGGATTGATAACCGATTAATCCTTCGATCAGCAAAATCTCCACCTAACCTAAATTTTTGTTCAAGCCATTCATAAAATCGATTTCTTTCGCGGACATCCACTGTGTTTTTTAAATTACGTTTTAATGTCATTATTTAATAAAATTTGCGCTAATTGTGTGTGGGTGTTAATTTTTTTCACTGGCATTTGCTATTTTGTGTGTTGGATAATATTTTACTGTGTCTGTTTACTCTTTGTACAGCTGCTAGCTAACAAATCTCTTTATGTAGTCGAACAGTAAATAACTTCAGGGCAGAGCACAAACTATAATATCAGGGAAAATTACTAAAACATTTTTTTCAGAAAAGAAAGTATGTAGGCCTGTATAGACCAATAGTAATTAAATTTTTAATTTTAACATTTTTGAAATCGATTTGTTAGCATAGTCTGTTGTGAATTCAATATTAACAAAAAATTATATTTTGTTTAAAACTGGGCATTTTAAGATATTTTTTAAAGGGCAAATAATTACGTACCACCTAAATATTATCTTCATTGCGTGCACCTCTATATTTATTAATTTTACTATCTACCCTATGTAACTATATTATTATGGTCTAAAACTTTCTTATTTTTTATGTGTGAAAAGTTTGATTTATTCTTTTCAGCTAATATTAAAAAAAATTCAGATATGTAATATACACACAAGTAAAAGAAAGGAGACAATAAAGTAATTTATTTTTAATTCTTATTGTGTAATGTTTACTTTTTTATTAGTTATACCCAATTACTGTGATAGTAGCTTCTCGATAAAAGCATTGAATTTTTGGAATTCAAGCCTTGAATTATTTAAACTTGGATCACTGGACACCCTGTTAAACCTTTTGGCCACCTCTACTCTGAATCATCGGTCTCTCATTTGTAGTCGTTCGCAGCCCTCACTGAATATATTAGGCCACGGTGGCCGTGATTGTTAAGGCGTCAATGCTTTATCAATCGTCATGGTAACCATCAATGGAAAAGGTCCGGGTTCAATTCCCATTGACCCCGAATAATTTTCTAAATGGTTTCTTAACAGACATCGTTGGCTGTGGTTCGGATTCCACGTAAAACTGTAGGTCCTGTCTTCATTAGCCTTAAGTGCAAAACAGCAGGACGTTAAACAAAAAAAACAAAAAACTCACCGAATATCAAAATCATGCCGCGAGGCTGGCAAAAAAATGGCAGGTGCTCCCAAGTTGTCCCATTTCGATTTCGAGTTGAGAGATAATCTATCATAATCTAGTCGCAATGCACAGTAGTGTGGGGATATCTTGAGGTTTTTGATTGGCGAACGTAAAATTGTGAACCAAGTGTTGAATGAGTGGATGGTCCATTGTAATGTTAATACAATACGTTAAAAAAATAAAAAGCAGCACCGGAACGGCATACCATGTAGCATTATCTTTAATTTTCTGCGCAAGAGATTTGTCACATTTGTAAGTTTTAAGTAAAACTGTTACTCAATGTAAGCATTCTTTCAAATCTGTATAAATTTAATTGATACCTACCTCAAAAGTCTTAGAATTGAAAGGAGAATATTCACTGAAAAAGGTTTTCTCTTATCTTTAACCATTTAGAAAATCGTGTTTTAAGCATTTCCAGGTTGTCGGGTGCAAGCCTTTCTTAAAACCGCTATAGCAGAAAGACTATCAAACGAAACGTCATGATTTTTTCACACAAGAAAAACAAAAGTCCATATTTTCATTGACTTTTTTCTCCAAAAAGATATCTCTTATTGATTCCGAGATATAAGCCAGAGAAAACAGGTGTTTTTCGCAATTTAGAAAACGTCAAGGGGGTAAAGATGTGTTTGTAGTTTTTCAATAACACTGATACTTTTCGAGTTATTCAGCTTTTTATGATTTCCAAAATGGTTTTTCTTAAATAAACGCTATAAAAATTATTTAAATTTAATTGATACCTACCTCAAAAGTCTTAGAATTGAAAGGAGAATATATTCACTGAAAAAGGTTTTCTCTTATCTTTAACCGTTTAGAAAATCGTGTTTTAAGCATTTCCAGGTTTTCGGGTTGCAAGCCTTTTTTAAAACCGCTATAGCAGAAAAACTATCAAACGAAACATCATGATTTTTTCGCACAAGAAAGACAAAAGTCCATATTTTCATTTACTTTTTTCTCCAAAAAGATATCTCTTTTAGATTCCGAGATATAAGCCAGAGAAAACAGGTGTTTTTTGCAATTTAGAAAACGTCAAGGGGGTCCCTTGCAAGTTTTTAAGGCAAAAAACCGACTTTGGATTTTTATTGGTTTTATTACATTAAACAAAGCAGGATGGTGAGTAGAATTAATACGTACCAAAATTTTTCAAAAATATTAATTACACTGGGAGTTTTGGGCTTTTAAGTAAAACTGTTACTCAATTTAAGCATTTGTTCAAAGCTGTATAACTCGGTGCCTATAAAAAGGAAATTTATGAACTAATTTTTTTATTGTAGACAAAAGTCTATATTTTAATGGGACACTTTCAAATTTTCAATATCTCATATAGTTTTTGAGAAAACAATTTTAGAAAAGTACATATTTCAACAACAAACATTTTCGAAAGGAAAATTTTTGCCCCGATATGGGTATCAAATATACATAATTTTATAGAGAATAAAGATGTGTTTGTAGTTTTTCAATAACACTGATATTTTTCGAGTTATTCAGCTTTTTATGATTTCCAAAATGGTTTTTCTTAAATAAACGCTATAAAAATTATTTAAATTTAATTGATACCTACCTCAAAAGTCTTA
>JAGFPH010008517.1:5019-54869 GCA_018207615.1 Philaenus spumarius
ATTCTTACACACTTACAATAATTAAGCTATTTTTTGTCTACACTAGAAATTACTTGAAAATTATTTATATCGCAAAACAATGTTTGCCGGGTCAGCTAGTAAATAATAATGTTTAAATTTTCCCACATGGCAAAATGTTTAAAGTTGTACATAATTTTTTTTAATTATTAATTTGTAAAAGTTGACTCATTTCAATTAATATTGTCTAAGGTTTGAAAGGTGGGAATATACCAATACAAAATCATAGAACATTACAGTTAACTTATTTTTTGTAACACTGAAGCAAATAAGAAGTATAGGCACCTTCAAGAAAAAGAAAAATTATTTAATTTATATAGCCTAATGGTAGTAAAAATTTAACTCAAAACTATTTTGCTAATATTTTTTTTAAGACAATGTAAATTTACATTTAAATTTTAATTAAATAAACTATTTTTATAATATATGTTCAATGAGTACTGTGGTGAATTTAAACAATTAGAAACACTGAAGCCCGACACCTAAAACTACACAAATAAACTGAAACACATTTACTAATACTGTATAGCTATTTTAGCTCTATTGTAAATAATGCTAACAAGAATGAACCTTAAACTAAACATGCCTATTCTCCCCCTTTTACCCTACCTCAGGTAGATCAACCAATCATAAGCAATGACTACATATCAATAAGACGAAAAGTTCCAATGTTAAAAATTCAGCCCAAAAAAGCAGGTATAAAAGTGTGTTTTTGCATCCCGCCGTTAGGAGCGCTGAGCGCTCTTTTTTGCACAACGGATTCAATGAAGTGCAGAAGAGAGACTGGGGGAGGGGGGAGAGAGAGAGAGAGAGAGAGATAGAGCATTAGTTTTCCTCGAAAACTAAGCTGTGCAGTGTGAAGGTAAAATCCACGCTACATTATTACACTACTATTTAATACACTTAGCAGAGCTGTAAAATTATGAAACTTTTACGAGTCGTAGGTAAGAACCATACGATTTGTATGCTGTAAACAAAGTTTAATTAAATTACCTGTTTCTTATTTCTTTGATCGATATTACAACAATGATGTTTAATTCACTTTGATAATGACATACAATTTTCACTCTGCTGGAAAGATTTTCAAATTTTTGGTCAGAGACAAAGTGTCTGTTAGAAAGTTTTAAATAAAGGTTCAAATTAATGTGCAGTTTTAATACAATAAAGAACATGTACCTCAAGGATTTGAAATTAAAAATATAACAATACTGGAAATGTTATACTTAAAGTTATAACTACAGTACTAGAAGTATCAACCCCTGCTCGCTTCGCTCACCAAACCCCGCGGTGAAGCAAATGCAAACAGATTACCACTTATAAAACAAAGGTGTCAATCATGGGAAGTATAAAAAATTATTTTTATTGTGAAGGGGCTGTTGCCCCCAGTTCACCAATTAGACGTAACTATGTAAATTTCGTATGTTATTATTTATTTTATTTCCTATAAAACACTTAAAATTAATAATTGCCAAATTTTCCGTTCTCTAGCAGGAAAGTATAACAATCAACATTCTAGCCTGTTTTTCAATGAGTTGGTGAATGTTGTACTTTTAAAATGAACTGAACACGGGACACGGTACCTCAACTTATTGTCTGGTAGTTCTGCAAAATCGTAATTTCCGCAGTTAACTATCCAGTCTATGCATCTGTAAATAATAACTTTGCATTGATCCCATAAAGTTTAATTATTTTAAACACCTCTATCAGTTTATTTTTCCTATTACCAACATCCTTTTTTTTAAATAATTGGAATATAAATGCTACTTCAGCAGCGAAACATAACTAACAAAATAGTCTCAAGTCCCTCATTTAAATAATTCTTTGTATAATAAAATCATTTATAAGTGTAATTTATTAGCGCGCCACAAAAGTGAGATGTGTAAAATCCAATATAAAATTCAAATTTAGCACTTCAAAAAACATAAAGAAAGTGAGTTTCGTCAAAAATGGTAGACAAATAACAAATTTGGGTTTCACGTTGGCTTGGTTTGTTTCAGAAATATTGCAATATAAGATTTGTAATCAGTGCATAAAAAACAATGTGTTAATAATACAATTATTTTTCCCCCGCGTTTTTAATGGTGGGGGCACATATTGATAATTGGGAATTTAGGACTTTTCTGGTTAACTGTACTTTGAGGTGCTTCAATCCTGCTGCACCTACGGCTTGATTTTGAAAAACTCGGAATCAAACCCATGACTATCAATCCGTAAATATATGTATTTGAAATTTGACAGTTTGAATCAATTGTTTGTTTTGTAAAGGAACAGTTTGAGGCATTAAATTTTACAAATTCAAGTAACATTAAAACGGTCGTATCTACAAACACTTTTAATGTCCGCCTTTTAGAAAGGTAAAAAGATTTTTTACACTAGATAAGTCTGCAAGCGTGTGCGCTTACGTGGAAAGTTTCATCTCTATATTGTAAGTGGGTTTTAATTAATAAATTTTAATTAAAATATCACATACAGACTGATAGAAGAAACGCTCATTTTAGGACATACCTTCATAGGAATTTTTTCAATCATTTTTACGCTTAGAATCATATCCTGAATGGCGTTTTCCGCCAGTTAGTGCACGCCCCTCTTGGGGGCGATGTCCAGGATCGGACGGCGATAATATTTTATTGCAATAATAAATTTAGTCAAATGCGTTTAATTTATTTTGACCCAGAAAACTGTTTGTTTACACAAATTTGTATTAAATTTATACAATTAGTAAATTACAAAAGATTTACTACTTAAGATTTTTTTACTTAAGATTAGTCCTGGTTACTAAACCATATTTGAAATATTTTTATTGGCAGAATCTATTTCACTTAGGAGGTAAAATGGAGGCAATACTCAGCGTTTGTGTAACTTTCCATAGTTAATTAATAAAGCAAACACAGTTTAAAACACGAAAAACTTAATGCTAAAATGTTTCTAAATGCAATACTATGGATACAATATTGTTTGTTGCTTTTTTAGAACAATAATAAAGTCAACAAAAACAGAATCAGCTGGTGCCGATTGTTACTATATCATCACAAACAATAAGTCAGACAAAACTCAGATCAGCTGACTCCTACGAGTTTAGTATTAACTGAAACAATTCTTAAAAGAACTTACCAATAGTATAAATGTAATAAAAACTTGTATAAACAAACAGCTTTATTTGTCAAAATAAATGAAACTTATTTGATTAAATTTAATAATTGCAATGATAAATAACAGAGGGGCATGCACTGTCTGGCGAAAAATACCATAAGTCCGTTATTCTCTAACCATTTTTTTTAAAACGAACTTAATCGATAGGGAATTCAATTTGCAAAAAAAGTTATTCTTGACATTTTTTCGGGAAAGGGCTAGTTATTTCGTTATTTCCGTTCGAAAGTTGTAAACGGTTGCCATTTTTAAAATATTGAAGTCACGTCAACTTAACTTTTTTCCCATTTAGGTAATACTATCAAAAGGTTGATATAAATTTGGTATTATTTCGTTTAGTAATTTTTTAGATATGCATTAAAAAAAAAACATTTTGGTCACAGTAGGACAACCAAAATGATTTTAGACAAATTAACAGTGATTTGATGTTTACTTTGTACCCAAGAACAATTCCAAAACAATATGTGACAAGAGTTATGAAGCACCCTGTTTAATAACCCTCTTTTTACCCTCGTCCTTACATATTCCCATTAAAAATTAACTGTCAATACATTTTAATAAACTTCACAAAGTCTTTGATTCTTATGTTGATTAATTCCCTACGACTTGTACGAGAATTAATTCTCGCACAAATACAACACAACAGTAAAGAAAACTTTATTTATTCATACATTTCTTTGTCTTTCACTGGAAACCTGAAAAATGATAAGTCTTTATTTTTCACAAATGTATTGTTGCAGCTTTTATAGGAACATTTAGATCCTCCACTTTTTGAACAGGACTGCATTGCAAAATGTAGCAGCTATTTACTTTACACACTAACAGTATTTACACTATAAACCATATTACATACTAAAACCATATTTACAAACTTACATTACTTAAAAAACATTAGAAAAGAAAACCAACTAAAATGTATTTATTTAGTACACTGCTATTACAATGTGGGAAATGAATCGCATTGACAAATATGGGGCTACGCTACTAAAGCTTGTCTGAGACACAACAATCTGCGCTCAAGGTCACTGACAGTCGGACCTCTCTGTCTCTCCTTCTCTTTTCATCCTTGTCACACACTCGGCCTGCAAAACGCGCACTGAGAGCTCCTAGCGACGAGGTGCATGAACTAACTTTTATACCTACTTTAATGGGCTGAATTCTACCCATTTAAACTGTTCGTCTTATTGATATGTAGTCATTGTCATAAGTGACCACTTAAAGACTTGTTTCAAAGAGCTATTTAGAAGCGGTTAACGGTTCTTGTCCCTGCCCTTGAGAATGGCCCAAGGTTGCGAAATAAAACATGTTACACCGATTACATAAGAAGATATGTATTACCTTATTGCTAATTTATTGATTAGTTTATTTTGTATTATTTTCAAATTTTATCCGTTGAATATATGTATTATTCATTGTTTTAATAAGCTGTAAGACATATTGTACACTGTTTTCCGGTAGTTAAGGAAGTTTTATGTAATTGGGGAAACATGTTTCATTTTGCAACCTTGGGCCATTCCCAAGGACAGGGACAAGTACCGTTAGCCGCTTCTACCTGGCTTTTTTGAAACAAGTCTTTCTGGTGGTCTCTTATGATTGGTTGATCTATCTACCTGAGTCAGGGAAAAGGGGAGAGAATAGGCCTGTTTAGTTTTATAGTTTCATTCTTGTTAGCATTAGTTTAGATTTAGAACGCTCCGATGATGGTAACTTGGTTATCGAAATGTGCATCAGGGAATTAGAATAATTATATTTATAAATGTGTTTCAGTTTATTTGTAGTTTTATTCACCGGACTTGTGGTTGAGGATTCAGTGTTTCTAATTATTTTTATAATTATTATTATTATATCGGACAGTGGGAAATAATTCTGTAAACACTACGTTTGACGTATATGAGCGAAATAACTTTACCAATGTTTTATTTGAAATGTTTGCAGAAATGTAAAGTTATCAGAGAGAATGAGTACCTAACTCAGATCTGTAACTCTACACTTAAAGGGAGTTAATTTATTTGTTTATTTTTAAAATTATACATATTTCACGTAAGCTACCCAAATGTTTGTGAATTCTATCTGGGGGGGTGGAAATGAGGGAACACATATTTATTAAATATAAAAGCTTATAAATTCTCACAAATCTAGGAAGCTGAAATTGAGATCTTTTGGTTCGTAAATGAAAAGCTTTATAACTAATTCATGGGATATTTTTAATTTAAAGCTTTTCTTTTCCAGTGTACTTGAATCTTATCTAATTTTCGAATTGCATGTAAAAGTTATGTTAAAATATTAACTGATATTAAATTTGACTTCACTAAAATCCACTCCGATGTTCTCTGTCAAAAGGAATTATAATGTTAGTTAAAAGAATTATACGTTTAAGTTTACATTTCCCAATAAGCGTATCCTTCAAAACTATCTGTGATTAAATAAATTTAGTTACACCAATAATAAAGTACTAGCTCACCCGTGCGAAGCATTCGCATTCTAACTTACTTAAATTCCACTTAATTAAAGTGCACACCGTATATTTAGTATCGTTTAGTGCGTCATGGGCATAGGTGAGGGTTGAAGTAAAGAATAAATAGATGTGTTTAAATTGTATCATCAGTGTTGCCAAGCCAGGAAAATATCCCTACAACTTACTTGATCTTACATCAGTGTTATTTTCGGATTCTTTGTTATTATTTTTTTTTCGTATAATTGTATTTTGTATATTTTTCCGTTGTAGTGGTTAAGGAAAGCTTTAAAATGATGCCTCATTAATGTAATTTGATGATGTATTAAGGAAGCTATGGCGAACCGACAAAAAAATGGCCTTGAGAAATAATATCTGTGATGTGGAGAGAGCTAAGTAAAACATACCAAAGAGGTTATAACTACATTTTGGCAACGTGAGCTGCGTCTTGTGAAGTTGTAGAATATGAAGAGTAAACATAACACGTGACTACAATGGCAAGTTGCTCTCTTTCCGCACAATTCAAAAGTTTTTGAAAAAAAAAACAATTTTTAGTATAAATGTTATTAAATGGAGTGTGTGTTTTTACATTATTTGGTTTGCATTTCTCAAATAGTATTCAAATAATTTTGCACACACCATAAATTATATTTTGCTAATAAATATAATTCGTAGTAACAAATGTTAAATAGGTATATGTCACCTGTGCACTGTAAATCAATCCTTATTTATATTCCTTGTGACGACCGCGGTTTCGGTTTACCCAGCAAGCGGCCACATAAATAACATTTAAAAAACAAGAATACAATTATTTCACTCACTAGTGATGTTGTTTATAACATTTGTCACAAACATATTATACAAAACACAAAATAAAAACATTATATAAAAGCATGTTTCCCTGGCCTGTGTAAACTGGGTTAGTCAAAAATTTAGCCCAAAACGTTCATATTTAACTAATCTTAATCTATCTTCAGTCATTCTTGTTGAAAATTGTATTCAGAATTTTTAACAACAAACACTTATTGTAAAATAACACACGATTCGTGCATTGTAAAAAAATGGTTTTATTTGCACCAAATTTTTAAACAAATAATAAATATTAATTTTATCAATCCAAAAGTGATGTTTTTTAAAAGAAGTTAAATAATGTTTTCTGGCAATAGTTGCCATTTGTACCAAGAAGTTTATATAAATCTATTCAATTTATTTTGTATTTAATTTTACTTAAAATGTATAAAAATGGTTGTTATATAAAAAATTTTTTGCTTCATTTATTGTAATATAATTAAGTGTATCTTAATATTCTAAGCCAAAAATGTAACTCGTACATCAATGGTTGGACATTAATTTTACAATGTGCAACATACCACCCAGGTGCATCGGACAGTTAATATATAGCAACGACCAAATAGTTGTTTTTATTGCTCCGAAGCCACGCTAATAAAAGTCTTAATTTCCTGCAGGTGTATTAAGTCATAAAACTGGAAACCCATTAAAATATCCAATTCCGACTTTAATACAACTGGAAATATATGGTGCCATGGGACGTTAAAGTCTGCCAGCTAACCTTCTATACGTACAACTATTATATTTATAACTTAGGATCATTTGTTTATCACCTTCGTTTACAAAGCTTACAAGAAGTTAAATATATAAATTATTATATATAATACATTATATGACTTTGTCCTGTAGGCTTTAGATAAATTAAATTTACGGGAAAACTAGAATAATGTAGTAAACAAAGTTTGAACAAGGATAAAACTGGGTTTCTAAAAAGTTTGAGTAAAAAAGATTGAGTTAGAATAATTTAGCTATGGTTAGTTAGACAAATAGTTAATATAAGAGTTTTTAACTTATAAAGTATTAGTGTAGCAGTTTCAGGTGAATCTTTAGCTTTAATATAAAGAGACACTTAAATATAATAGGTGTATAGAATTTTAAGAAGGACAAATAAAATAAAAATATTAATACTGATTCTAGTAATACAGATACAAAAATACTTTAATAAATGGATACTTAAGTTAATGAAAACAATTTAAACACTACTAAGACACAAATGTCATAACGTGCATTTTTATATTGAAGCTGTAATGTACATAAGGCATTGAAAATGTCTAGACGGTATTGATTCCGTTGTGTTGTGGGTCATTTTATCACAGCAGCAACCAGTGTGTTTGTGCGTAAATATTAAACACTGCAGTCCATGTTAGCGAATTACGTACTTGTGTGTTACTGCCATGTTAACTGTCATGTAATACTAAACGTGTAAAGTATAAACATAAAATGGTTCTAATGTTTTGACCTCATTTCTAATATAATAGTATAGGAAAATATTTGATTATCTTTATAGAGTATACTACCCCTACATCTCTTCAACTATCACAAATGTTAAGCATGGAACAAAGTGGTGCAGTGATCAAAGATGAAGGTCCAGTCTTCAACAGTTACCTAGTTCAGTCAGACAGTTCGAACGGTGCGTCCGGACTTTAGTTGGCAGTATCGGAAAGGCTGCTAATGCATTTCATATGAAGTTTCCGTACTACTACCCGCACTGCTTACATCGGGCGCTCTATGAATTCACTGAATGTGTAGATTATGACGTAATTTTGTAAATGGTATCAAATTAAAGCTAATAAAACTGTATTTCCTGATGTGACACCAAGAAATGTATATAGGTTTGTTATATATTTTGTATAGGATTTTATAACTGAAACGCAACTGAGAAGGACATAATAAATGTAGTAAGCGAGGATTTTTTTAAATTTTTGGTCAGGCCTCTTTTTCAAGCAAAAAAGTTGTACAAAAAATTTCAATTTAATTTTTGTAATTTGAATTTTTTACTTAGGCTACAGTTATCATTGTGTATTTGTAAGTGGCATGGTGCCATCGCAGTGTTTCTGCTTGCCTTTGTATACATTTAAACGCAATATTTAACAGCAAAGTTTTATCTTTTTTATACTAATTTACCAAGACCTATATGTAATGTGGTTTCACAAACACACCCTAAACCAGCCGAGAACAAACTAACACTGAACAATGAAATGGGACAGAAGCAGAGCTCTATAACAAGGGCTAAACCGTTTCTTTGATCTCGGCACTGTGCTGCCAGTTTCACTCTGACATCACCATGCTGATACACGCTAGCTGGTAATATTTCAGTAATGTGTGAGCAGTCGTTAACTCGCTGTTGTAACTTGATGGAAAGGCTTTAGTAAAATAAAATTTAGATATTCTTAGTCTACATAAAGTACGGATTCTAACAGTATAAAAAACTTTTATTTTAACAGGTATTTCGAATTTTAATAATTGAAAATATTTGAGAATTATCACTGACTGACATGAAAAAGTTACTAAGCGAGGACATTTTTTATTTTTGGGTTATAAACAAACTTCAAGCGGGAAAGTTGTAGCCAATGAATTGATCTAAACTATCCAACTCACCGATTTGTGATAAAATGAATACATCCTTATGAAATTGATTTTTAAATGAGCGCGAGGAGGTCCGGCGCTGCATCTCCCAACGTACAGTTGTTTGATACGGGAATAAGGTTTATGTACATATTGTTATTTTAAGGTAATAATATAGTAAATCACTTGTCCCCAGGTAATTATGCCACCTAGAAAAAAAGTAAGCATTTTATTTTAACATAAACTAATTATAATTTATAATTAAAATTTGATATTATTGATGTGGACACAAAAAGTTAAGTTGGAGGTTAACGTTTACAAAATAATATCATTATTATAAGGTAATTCTTTTAATTAAATATGAAACTCATTTTTTACGTAATTACGATTTTCGTTTTCCATCATTTATCTCTAATATTATTTCTTTGAATGTACGTAATAATTATATTATTTTTAAACGTTAACCTCCAACTTAACTTTTTGTGTCGACTTCAATAATATCAAATATTAATTATAAATTATAATTAGTTTATGTTAAAATAAAATGCTTACTTTTTTCTAGCGTTTCATAATTACCTGGGAACAAGTGATTTACTATATTACCTTAAAATAACAATATCTACATAAACGATATTCCCGTATAAAACAACTGTACTTCGGGAGTGGCAGCGCCGCACCTCCTCGAGCTCATTTAAAAATCAATTTCATAATGATGTAATCATTTTATCACAAATAGGTGAATTGGATAGTAAAGTTTAAATCAATTCATTGGCTACAACTTTCCCGCTGGATGTTTGTTTATAACCAAAAAATAAAAAATTTCCTCGCTTAGTAACTTTTTCATGTAAGTCTGTGATAATTCTCAAATATTTTCAATTGTTAAAATACGGAATATCTGTTAAAATAAAAGTGTTTTATACTGTTAGAATCCGTTCTTTACGTATATATTAAGAATATCTAAATTTTATTTTACTGAAGCTTTTCCATCGAGTTACAACAGCGAGTAAACGACTGCTCGCACATTACTGAACTATTACCAGCTAGCGTGTATCAGCATGGTGACGTCATAGGCGATCAATACTGGGTCACGGTAAATGATCAAAATGGTATAGCTCTTGTTATAGAGCCCTGGGACAGAAGAGGAATCTATTCCTTATCTGGTTATAGGAAACGCTAGAGCATTGGGTTATTTCTGTTGTCACAACAGTTAACTGCACCACAACAGTTAATTCATAACACAAATAATATTATTTGTAGTTTTGGGTTTCTTTGTTTGTTTATGGTTATTGCAAAAACAATCTTATAACATACTGTAGACTACATTCATTTTTGTTTTATTTATTACACAGGCATAATTGTATATTATCGACATTTATTATTTCTTAAATTATTTTATATTACTGTTCACAATACTGAATATAAGTTGAAGACTATGTGGTAACTATAACTTGTTGAGCATCCTTTTTAATGCATCTGGGAGTAACGATATCGCATTTGTCGACTTGCAGTAGCGTCGCGGCGACAGCCACAGTCCGAATGTAGTAGCCCCGCAACCGCCCATATTATGGCCTTTACTGCCAACTAAAGCCCGGACACACAGTTAGTAGTTAGGGTCGATCAATTTACTCGTTCCATGCACCGCCCATCATTTAGAACATTTAGCCCGTTTTCATTATTTTAACTGTCATAAAGTAAAGAAGTATAGAAAAACTATAAAATAACGACTTTCGAGATATTTAAACGTTCTTGTTTCAAATACAGCTTGAAAATTAAATTAAATATCCATTTACCATCATGGATAAATAACACTAATGGATAAAAGTTGTAGACAAAGTTGAGAATTTATTGAAAATAAAACCCAATTGGTTTAAATTAGGATTAATATTTGGACTAATATTGGACTAGTATTAATACTAATTTTTACCTCATACTTGTTTCTTTGGATCAATGTAAGCAATTATAAATTATTTAAAGATAATGCAAAACAAACTAGTCATTCATCGTAATATAAAATGAAACATACTAGTTGAAATTATGCTATTTATTAAAAAATGTTACATGGGTTTAACTCTTATTTTGTATGTATATTTAAGTTTGTACGTTTTTCAGATTGATTCAAATAGTTTTCAATATTTCTCCGGATATACTCCTACATAGGCTATATTATTTTCCAGTTTTAAAATTTGTTAAGTTGTAAAAGTAGACAGTTCTCAAACAAATTATTTTGTGCTAAAATAATATGGTTACCACACATTTTCAACTATTATTATAAATCAAATTTGCGTAGATATTTAAACACTCGTTTTTCAAAATTAAATCTAGCTTAACTGCTCGTAAATTAACTACAACTTTTAATGAACTTTAATGTTATAATGTTAATTAATTATTATAATGTTTTGGGCTAAAATTTATAACAAATTAAAAAATAATCCTATGTGTAAGAGAAATTAAGTAACCTTTGTACAGTAATTATGTGTGAAGTTAATACGATTACACCAAATTTTACAATACTGGGATTTTAAAATGTTAAAGTACTGGCGTAAATCGTAATTGCGTATATAAAAAAATATGTAGCTATATATTTTGTTACCAAAAATTTTAACTTTCGAATGTGATTATAATTTATTCTTCCTCAACCCTGAAACAAAACGTTACCAAAACCCATGACAATAGTAAGAGAAATTTATTTAGTAAAATTCTACGTACAATTTGGTGTTTATAACACAGTAATAATTCAAACAATAAGATTTACTAAGGTCAGATTTTTAATATTTCGTTCAGAAGAGAAGACTATAGGATCTGACCTGTGGATTAAGCAGTAGTTTTGGCAAACGATATTATAGATGCAGTGCCTTAAAAATTAAAAACGTTTATTGGTTTTTGTTTTTAGATTAAAGCCTTTTATGCATTTGCGAGGAGTTATTACTTAAGCCATCATGTACAGTAGCGATGGCTGGAACTTAACATAACTTATACTGCAAGTTGCACTTAATACTAGCTAAATCAACATTTAAATTTTCTAAGAAATATTGCAACATCAAATTGGCCAAAAAAAGAATGTGATATTTTTGCCCTAAAAAATAATTTGAACTAAGCTTAAACTTGAATGAGTGACATAATATGAAAATGCGTACCCGATTTTTAATATCTTATTTAAATCAAAAAGCATCATAATTTCGACATCCAAAATATGTGAGGGAATATTCCAAAAATCTTAAAGTTTAGAGTTCCGAAGAAACTTCCGAAGAAACGGGTACACTACTTAAACTACACTAAAGTTAGAGGTTTTAGTGTTTTTAAATATAATCAAGCCTAACTTTGTAAGTAGAGAAACATTTTTGGTTTCTACAATAGACGTGTGGTTATTTAGATATTACACATTACAAACAGAACTATGAAAAACGATAAAATGAGAGACATTTAAAAAGAATTTTTTCAAATTATTAGCACTGCAATTAATATTTTAGTTCATCATGTAAAATCTAATCAAAAAGTGAAAAATAAAAATAGTTTCATCCCTGACTTATTTTACGTCAATTGACGGGTGGTTTCATACCCTATGGTAAAGCTCATAGCATAATATATCATATCCTAATTTCATATAAAAATACTTGATTATAAAATGTGTATTAATATTGGGACATTTTCTAAGATTGTTTCAAATTATTATTTGAATTAACATGAAATACTCAAAAAAAGACTCTTTTTTTATTTTCTGGGTGTTCCAACCTTTTCAGAGTCGTGAGACACAAAAAGTACGTAAAATACCTATCCAGGCCTTAACCTACAGTAAAGAAAATTAAGTAGTTGTAAGAACTTATAAGTTTACAAAATTGAAACATAAATAATTGTGACTTGTAATTGCAAATAAATTTTAAAGTGGATTGTTCGTTTTAACATCTATACTGTAATTATTAGCACAAAATACTTAATTTTTTTAGTTACAGTGAACTATATTTTATTAATTAGTTTTTTTTTAAATTTTGCGTGCTTAGTGTAACTTTCAGTTTAAAATTTGTTACAACAAATAATATTGACATTATGTTTAAAAAATTCTGTTGCAACTACCAGCTGTGGAATACATTTATTATTTCTAATTAGATATCTTTAGCTTGATTTAGTTTTATTAAGTTACTAAAGTTATTAATAAATTATTTCTTATAATACTTTTTTTAAATAAATGTTTTTAATAAATAATTAAATTCAAAATATCTATTAAATTGTTTAAAAACATGTAATAACTTTTAAGATGAAAGTAAATAATTGAATATGTATTTGGTTATTTTATTAAATAACCAAATGTTTTAATAAAACTAAAAAAAGAACTGTGGTCTTCCAATGCAGAAAACTAATTTTATGTTGGGTGAAAGATTATATATAGTAACAGATAACCATATAACCGTTTTTTTACTAACTGTTACTTTAAACTGTATCGCTGAACGGTTTGTCAAGACTGTAAAACAGAAAACGATCTCATAAATACAGACAGAAATTTATTTTATGAATTTAATTACTGGAAGAGGTCAACATTTTGTGTGATAAAACTAGACAGTGAATGCTTGCTACACATGATTTTTAATAAATAAATGTGTGTGTGTGTTTAAATGAGCTTGGATTATATTTTTAAATTATTTATAGTGGTTCTTTAACCAGACATAATAGCAACGATTTTTTGTCCTGACGAGGAGCAAGGTTTTTTGTTGGTTTGTGGGTTTATAGCGTTTGGCTAAGTTTATTAGTGATTTTAAATATGAAAGCCAGGAATTCTGGAATTTTGCGTCCTTTAGAAATATTAAAATGCACACACTGTACAGTTGTAAATTGGTATAATTTTGAAATGGTTCGATCGATTTCTTCCAAGCATTAGATAAAATTGAATAAATACCAAGCTGATGGTTCATAAGCAAATTCTTTATATTGTTTACACAGTTTATTAAAACAGTTACTTTACTTTACTTATATTGTTTTGTTTAATCCTTATTTTTAGTTATCTTGTTGAGGATAAATTCTGTATATTAAGTCACCTGCAAGGGAGTTTATTGAAAAACATCCTGGAAAATATTTCACATAGTAAAGCAATTTTACATGTTGCAAAGTTTGCTCAACAGCGACAGTCGCAAACAAAGTGTAAAGGGTAGACATATATTAATTATGAATATGTTGAAAAGGAAGTAGTAAGTAATTTTGTATTGAACCCAATGTTCTCACTTCGCACTCTTACGGGTGTCTCATACATTTACGTGCGTGAAGCTACGAAATATAATTTACCTTCTTGGATTAATGCTGAACTTTTATTCAATAGAAATTATAAGTTATGTTCTGCAATTTAAAGACAATATTCTCACTGTTGATAAGTTACTTTGTATAAAAATAAATCAAAAGTTAATTTAAATTAATAAAAAATTTAAATGGAAATCTTTTCCAGTCCGATACTTAATCAAAACATAGAATATACTTTTACATTAACAACTATATTATAAATATTGTTATATTATAATACTGATGTTTTTAATTAATTCTCCATCGTTTAGGGCAAAATGCATTATTAAAGTTATGCCGCGTCCACACTGGACAAACGTTCGGCGAACATGTTTGACCAAACAGTTCGTGGATAATTGTCCGAACATTTTGATGTTCGGCGAACAATGTTTGCCTTTCTGCAGTGTGGACGCTTCCCCGAACAAAACGTTTGGGGGTTGACGACCTAGTCGCCGCCATCTTTGTTCGGAGACAATGTTCGCTCTCGGAGCGAAAACTGGCGGATGTTCGTGGTAGTCTGAGGCGGTAGCTGGTGGAAGGCGCACGTATTCTAGTGCTTAGTTGTGTTGGTTGTTGTTATAAGTTATTGTGCATTGAAGATGAGTAAGTATTTTTGGAATCAGGACAAAGTTATAATGTTGATTCAACTGTACGAATCAAACAAGCTGTTGTGGGATACATCGGACAGTGATTATAAAAATAAGTATAAGAGGAAAGACGCGTATGCCGCCATCGCTACTGAGTTGGGTATCAACAACGCAGATGAAGTTAAGAAGAAAATAGAGAGTATCTTAGCTCAGTATAGGAGAGAGAAAAAAGGAACTACATTGAAATCAGGAATGGGTACAGCTGAGAAGAAGGGTACTAACTTGGCGAAAGTTAGTATTTTCTCTTGCGACTATAGGCCCAATCATGAGAGCTAATGCTTCAAAATCAGCATTCGAAACTCGTGTAAAGTTTGTAAACAAACATCCAGAAGTCAAATCTGTTCGTAAATCTTCTCCACTATACTCATACCTCCTCTGTAACAGTTGTCTTTGCCACCACCTGCGAGGACGGGGTTGATGCTGGTTGATCACAATAAAAGCCGCGGCAACACATGCTAGTCGCTGACGACGATACACCAGGTCACGGTCGACCATCACTGCAAACTAATGCGAGTTGACTGAGCCATTTAGAGCGAACACTATTTTGTTCGTCCAAACACAGGAGTTTTTGTTCGTCGAACAATATTTCTACAAACATTTAAAACGTTCGATGTCAATTCAATACAACAAACATGTTCGTCGAACATGTTCGCCGAACGTTCGCTAGGTGTGGACGCGGCTTTATGTGGATAGAAATAATCCAAAATCCAAACCCGTAACTTAAGTAACGTGAAATAATTTTCTCTGATTAATTTAAAAGAATATGACTGTAAAATTACAGATAGATATGTAATTAAATAACTACAATATAAAGTGAACTTTAATTTAGATCTATAATATATCAACCCTATATATCAACTGAAGTACCTCTAATCTTTATTCAGTATATGATACGTAAGTCATCAATATCCATTAAATTGCTTATGCTCCCTACTCGACATTGTTATATCGATTTAAACGTTAAACTAAGCATATTTATTGTACACAACACTTGAGAGTGCTTTAGTGTCTAAAAGAAGTATAACAAGTAATTAAGTACTTTTAGAAACTGAATGGGTGTGTGTATTATATTATCAAATCAATCCCTTAAAACTGATTTATTATTTCTAAATACTTTAACAAAATTATATGTGATTAAGTAGTTTAGGTAAGATTTACCACAATGAATTCATACTTTGTTATAAAAACGCAATATGTGACATCATACTTCGTTCTCCACTAGCCAACTTGCCAACTGGTATATATAGGCCTAAGTGGAGTACTTCAATATTCAGTATATTAATTAATTAGGCCTTATTTATGTTGTGATTTAAAATAATAATGCCACATTGAATTCCCATAAATGTAAATATATCTCTTCCAATACAATCAAAATTGATCAACGCGATGCATCTTTTTTGTAGGACAATACATAGTAAGGAATAAACTAATACACAATTTGTCGACACTGATTAACTGATAAAATATTTAAGTCTAAGTTTAGTAGCAGTCAGGATTGTTTTTTGTGTAAATTTTAAGTTTTTTTAAAACAAAAAAAGATCAAAACTAATAAAATATCGCACACAAAATAGAGTTGAGAATATAATTCACATATATTTTTGTATTTTTATCCTATCAATAATGGTTGTGCACCACTTTTATTGGAATATTAAATACAAAGAATGAACTTGTATATTCACCGTAAATAATGCCTTAATTTCTGTTTGGTTATGTCTTTTGCTTATTTTTTTAAAAAATGGGTAGTGCTGATTAATAAAGAAATATAAGGTTTTATGGTTCTAATATGCATACCAATACTAAACAATTTTACGAATATATTAGTTTATAAATACATAATTGTATACTAAACAGTAAATAATACAGTCAAACCATTAAATGAAAATGAATAAACAAATTATTCTTGTAAGTAAGTATTTATTTACATTAGTTTTGTAATGTATTATTTAACTATATTAAAGAGTTTTTAGTTAAAATCGTTAAAATTGAATTGCTATTAAAAAAGTCAATATTGTAAGTTATTTAAACATAAAGTTGCTAATATCTCGAAAAGGAAGAGTTTTTAGAAAAAATTCAGGAGAAAAAAAATGTTTTTCAAAGTGCTTGACCTGAAAAAATTTCTTCCAAATCGATTTCGTAAATTTTATTTGTACCCCTTCATCTTAGAAAATTTGTAAAAAATAAAATTTACGAAATCGATTTGGAAGCAATTTTTCAGGTCAAGCACTTTGAAATGAACATTTTTGTACTTTAAAATGTTTTCTAAAAACTCTTCATTTTCGAGATATTAGTAACTTTAAACGATTTATTTCAACACGATTAGGGCCGCCATTTTGTTCTGGGTTATCCGATTTTTATTTTCTTTATGTCATTTTCCTAGTATTAAATATACCTTTAAAATGAGGTATCACATGACCATACTTCCTATTTAAACATTTTGAGTTGCCCCCAAAATCCCCCATTTTTATGGGACACTCAAAATTTATGATTGATTCAAAAGATACTTTGGGTTAAGTTAGAATCGTTTCCCAAAGGATATTTGTTTGTTTTAACAAACACAAAAGTTAAAGGGGGGGGGGGGAGTGACTTTATAACCACCCTGTATAATTATATTTATTAAATCTCTTAAATATTTTAGACGATAATAGTCTAGGATTTTTTCAAGCAACAGTTTATATAATCCTAATGTAGCTAATGATTTAATAAGGTAAAGAAGGATTTTACTAATCAGATTAAACTAGACTAAAATGTATTACACTTCAAAACCGTAAACATTTATGTGTAGCCTAATTAATTCCACTTTAACACACACATTTTTAAATGAAAAAACGATTCAATTTACCACGCGAGTAGAATTTGGTTTTGAAAAATTCCTTTGCAAGTGTAATTAAATACAGACCACAGAATTTTGTTGTTTTATTTTGTATTTCTAAGTCTCCAGTTTGTTTACGCTTGAATGATGAAAGGGAAACTAAATACGATTCGTTTTAGTGGATTTGGCATTTGTGAATTTATAGCAAGTTTGATAAAAACTTTTATAACAACTACAGTTTACACGGAAGCAATTTTTTTACTTTACTTTTACATAAAATTATTAAATAATGTATTTAACACTTTTGAACACACTTGTCTTTGCAAAGTTACAAATAAGCAACTAATTCCTCTAGATTCATTAATTAACTCAAAAATTAAATGAAATACGATAAGGAATAATTGTTTTTAGAGTAAATCTATAGTAATATTATAAAGAGGTAGAGTTTGTTTGTTTTTTTTTTTTTATGTATTGGTAATCTCTGGCACGACTGAACCGATTGAAAATATTGTTTTACTAATAAAAAGCTACACTATCCCTGTGTAACATAGGCTATAATTCATTTCGATAAAAAAGTTTTTAATTTCAATATTTGTAAATTTAGTCGGAAAAAATTCTTAGGTTAGGCCTAGAATGATAAATCAATACATGTATTTACATTTATTACCATAGCAACCAATTGAATAAAATAACAGATAATGTAGCTGTTAGCTCCAATATTTCCATTAACAGCTGATTTCAAAATTTGAAGCAATTATTTTTGTATTTCTAGCTTTTAGGTTAGGGTTTTAACGTGTAGACCTGAGCCTTGCTGGTTCTTTTAACCATTGGGGGTTGGCGTGCGGAGCACGCAGGGGTATCACCTAGTTGTAATATATAGAGATAATAGACATATTGTCGTAAATATTTTATAGTAATTTGTTGGCGGTAATTGTAGGTACCTGTATATTGTTTACGGCTTAATTCACATAAGCCTCTGAAATCACTAAAACGGCAGTTTTTCTCTAGTTTGTGACACTTTTTGTGTAATATTCAATTTATTTATGAAAAGTGCAACATTTTTACGTATGTTGTCATCCAAGTTTTTCTTTTCAGTTCCATATTAAAGAAAAGCATTGTTAACCATAACCTTTAGCATTGTTAACCTGTCATAACCGTTAATGTTTCGTAAAAAAAGGTACTCTGTGTAAGATAAATTGTAAAAACTTATTTCTTTTGAAATAACGTAAATAGCATGTTACTAAAAGATTGTTTTAATAGTCAAACTATTATATTTGCATTTAGAAGAACTTATTTTTAACAATAGTTAACAATATTCAACGATAAACCTCAGAACTGTGAGAACAATACCTACGAATAGATTATGAATTCATGACCTTGGTCCAAACAAGCACCACTATCATCTTGGTTGACAACGTTGAGAAGTTTATAAAATAAAATACATTCATACTCAATTTAGTTAACTATCTTTAGTACAGACACATATTTGGTACCCTTTTCTAACCTTAAAATGAAACAAATTACTATGAAATAACCATTCCAATTAAAGAAAAATCTCAAAAGACTTTACCTAGCCTGGAGTTATTTAACTCTCGTTAGCTACAACGTATGTCTTGCTCGAGACATAACAATACATCGTCAACAATAGAGTAACTCCGAGTGTAACATCAAGGGTCAGAAATGTCAACTGTATGATTTTATTCCTCGGGGTACTAAATAATAAGTAAATTGTATTTATCTAGATATTTTATACTTTACTTAGATATTCTTTAAGTTTCCTCCAGAGTACCTTATCACATATTCATAGTATTCCAATAAAAATCAAAAAACTAAATTTTTATAAAATCTGCTATATTATTTTTATTAAAAATTGTTATGCTTACAAATAATATACACATTTTTGTCTTAGGCTCTATTATTTTGACTCATAAATTGTTATGATATAATAATTACTGTAAGAAAATAAACAGTTTTCCAAGCCAAAGTTTTTAATAGTAACATTTTTAGTATCATACTTCACTAACTGTTTAAATATATGTAGTGCATCGACTTTATGGAGTTAACAAGTGTTATCAAAATATCTTACTTGTCGACACTGTTCAATAAGACTGTTATATATTTTATATTGTACTTGTTAGGCGAACAATAATTCAATCCTGACAAATATATATTATATGTAATTAATAATATTGTTTTTATGGTCTGTAGCATTTAAATTCTGTAATGTTATATTTGCATTGTGTTAAAATGTATACTAAAAGCAATAGCAAACAAAAAACTAATTATGCATAAGATGTTAAAGAAATATATAAAAAAACACAATTATTCAAATGAGTGGGAACTCGTCCAAATAAAGAAATACTATTATTAGTTACTTTATTAACTTTTGACTTCTAATCGTTTAATTGTCTTGTATTGAAATGTTTTAAATAGTTGACATTTAAAAGAAATGCGTTGTTACTAAATACAACTTCTGCGACCTGATCGTTGACCACAAAAACTTATTTATGTTGATAAAACATTATTATATCTTATAGATTGCGAACAATTATTAGTAAAAAACAATGTTTGTGTTTCTATGATCTTGGACTTCGGAGATCAACCGTGTCACCATTTACTGCACTTTTAATACATAATATAACGATTTGGACACTTTACACAGTTGTCCATTTTCAAAGCTTAAGATATGTCAAGTGAATCGAGAAGGCCTGAGGTTATCTGGTCCTCTGAATGGGCTGCTTTTGACTTTGTCGGACGGCCGGTTGACTACCTGCGATTCTTTAGAGATGTTGGTTTCAATTTTTGTTCTTATTTTTGAAATAAAGGGATTCTAAGTGACACTGAGTTCAAAGCAATGGTCGTTTTTAAAGTATATTTATGGTCTTTAAAATATATTCTGATGATAAAATTGGATGCCGAATGCTTTAATTTGCAATAGAATGCATTATTTATTAAAACTACTTTCTTAGTTAACTACAATGTTTACTGTTTTATTCAGTTGTTTTGTTTACGCTTATAACCAAAGAAAAATGCAGGAACATTTTTTCTTATACTTCTGTACTTCTAGTCTTGCCCTCGTGACTTTACCCTCATACATCCGTTTCCACTCGTTACATCTATGTGTAATCTGTGTTGATTGTTTTTCTTCTATCTTTAAAATACTATTTCTTTAAAATATTTTTGCAAATTATATATTAGGAAATAAATATCAAACTGAAACCATTTATCTCAGCCATTAAATACATTTAGATTATGTTAGAAATTTTAAATATAAGGGAATACAATTTATTCTGTTTAAGTAACTAGAAGTGTAAGTAGTAGAACATTTAAATTTAAATATGTGTTCCAAGAACTGTTACTATTTCCTGCGAATAGACAAATATGAAGATGTTTCCACTATACAATGCCTTTTGTAACTGAGGAGCACATTTTGATGAATATATGCATAACAACAATAAAGGAAACGTTGACTACATCAAGGTTGAGTAAATCAAGGTTGTGTGTAAAGTTGAAGTTGTATTGCCACTTTACATACTGGAGTTGCATTTGAGAACGTAGTATATTCGGTAATAGAATTGAAATTATTTGTATTCTTATAAATGAGCTATTACAAAATTTATTGAAGTTAAATATCATTGTTTACACTGATATTAGGTTTACAATGGGACGAAAGAACATGGCCATGCTCGACTGGATGAAAAATAAAAAATATTTTCTACTGCCACCCAACTTGACAATACGTTCATAAAAAATAATGTATCATGAAATTTTGTAAAATAGGTTGTTTTCCATGTTTGTTTTAAATTCTAGGAAGGTGCATTTTGTTTAAAGGATCGGCTGCCAAAATTAAATCGAAACACACTAACTGACATAACATTAGCAATAGTCTGTTTAAATTATTTTCACCTTAGTGAAATGTTTTAAGAAATATTTGTATAAAATTTACCGATGGGCAGGTGGTTAAGGACACGAGATATACCCTAGCAGTATGTCGCTGGATATATTCAGTTTTTATTATTTTCTATTTTAGAAAATGTAAACTTAAGCTTATGAGAAGAGTATGGAAACTCCCTTCAAAAAATTAAAATATTTTTAAATGGAAATTTGTATGTTCTAACAAAAAGTGTATAATTCAAGGCACCCTGACTTCTACCTAAAAATTAACATATTAGATTGTGACCATGGTGAATTATGATTAATATTGTAGGCCTATAATAGTTGTGTGCCCTTACAGACCTCCACCTTTCCAGTTAAAGTTATACTATATTTTTATAAATACAATTTGTTCATTAGATTATTATTTCACATTATCCGTACATGTTATGACTGCGATTGTCTTTTATGTATTGTTTTTTTGCATTTACTATTTTTAAAACGATTTCTTGGTATTTTGATGTAGGTTTGAAAATCAATTTTGATGTGAATCAATAACAATATGTAGTTTTATTTATTTTAAAATATAAATTATCAATTATTTATAATTATTTAACACAAAGCTCTCTTTAATCTTGGGTTACCTGCGTTTAGGCTTTTATATTTACATTTCTAAATTGATCTTAAGCTAAGCATGTACCTAGAAAATTAAATTATATTATTGCTTCATATTTAGCGTCTAAAAAATTTTAATAGTAAAGGTTGTTGTTTTGTTTTTTTAATTTATTATATTTAATTGAAAAACACTAATTTTGTCGACTTCAATTCAAGAAATTTTTGTCACTTGTTTTTCTTAACTTTTACCGAAGATTTTATAATTATAAAATGTCGTAAATTTCCATCTTTACTCGATCTATCGCTCTATCAAAAGACCAATTTTATTCTTACTAATTACATTTTTTATATGTTCTGTTTTTTTTGTTTTTTTTAACTAAATAATTCAAATTCTTCCTGTTTTGAAAATATACATCGATTCAGTCGGAATCCTGGGTTAGTACTGAAATTTTTTTTCATTGGCATTTATTGTCCTTTAATATTCATTAATTCAGTCTTCATTTGTATCTAATTTTTATACTCTATTATTGTAACAATATTGCAATTCTTTACAATTATTCAATGACTTGTTTTATATTCAAATCCTATCTCGCTGTTGCATAAATTGTCCGCTAGATCGATTATATTTGTGCAAAATCAAATGGAATAATTGAATTATTATTATTATTGAGTTTGTATTATCATTATTATTGAATTTATTTTTTTATAACTTTAAATACATTCTCCTTTATATTAAATCTACTTTGCTTTTTTAATATGTATATCCTATTTTTACTATGTTTGGTATCCTACTTAAATTGACTATTGATTCCAAGTTAAGACATATTATTATAAATTTAAAATTATCCATTTAACGTTGAGTCTCCTATCAAAACTCTTTTCAATTATAACATCCTACTATTTGCTGGTTAGGTATATTGTGACTGATTGTGTCTCGTAACAGTTGCTTTTTTTCTTGACTTGTCAGTATAAGTAATACATGATGTTTTTAAGTTATCCTTTTATCTAACCATGGATTATAGTAGTGTATAATGTATTTTTAACATTTGTAAATATAATCTGATTATAGAGGGTTATATAATGATTTATCTAATTGTGATTTTAACTACACAATATTAATTTATCCATTGTGTAGCTAATCCAATTTATCTTCATTATAAAATATTAAATAAGCTACTATATTGTAATTTTAATCAGTTATTTGATATATAAAGGGTTATATTTGACATAATTTGTTTATTCTGTAAACCTGATGTTTTTATGTCAGTAGTTGACATCTGTAAAAACAAACAAAAGCTTTTATAAAACAAAATTCACTTCTTGGTTTGTGACATCCCATATTCAAACTCACAGCTATGCCAATGTGTACAATATAAAAAAAAATCATTTTAAACTCTAATGGACACAATTATTCAACTTAAAACCTGTAGGCCTATAGTTATTAAATCTATATTGGGTTCATACACAAATTAAATAAATATTGCTAGTGAAATTGCTCTTGAGCTGTCCCGAACACACTCTAGTATAATGTATATAATAATATACGATATTTAAAGCAGGTCTAATCTGTATTCGATAACCAATACTTGTATCATCAATAGCCATTAAAGTACTAAAGCTTATGACCAGACATTTTTATGGCGGTAAAAACATTAACTTAAGCGGATTTTACGATAAAACCCTCGCATTATCCTGACCTAATATCCGAAGTGTTATTTATTGCAATGGTGGAGTTTGCACAACGTTCCTCATAACTTGGATATAAATAAACACATGAGTATTTGTAGTGTTGTAGTATAGAAATTGATTTAAAAAACAACATAAACAATAACTTTTAACATAAAAATAAACAATGCTAACAATAACATATACAATAACTTAATATTGGAGTTGTCTATAATATAATCATGTAATTTACATGTTTAAGAAAATGAAGTTTAAACCAAGTGCAAATAATTCCTTTTATTTACTATTGTTTGCCTAAATTATATGTAATGGTCAGTTGCTTTGTTTAATACATCTTTTCGCTTAATTATAGTTTCATTTTACACTTTTATTAATTGTGAACGTATTTACGTATTTTACCAGTATATCTTCTGTTTTGGTAGAAAGTTTTGATCATTTATAAAAGACGAAAGTCAACAGACGGAAAATCAACATTTTTAGTAATGGTATGAAAAATAGTTTTTGAATAGACATATAAACAAAACAAAACACCAAACAGGGTAACAAAGGTAGTGTACATTATAATAGGAACAAATAACCAGGTGTTTATAATTATAAACCTATGTGTGTTTATAATAAACATAATTCTATTTTATTACATTTCATTCTATTATGTTCTGTGCTTTTCTATTCTATCCTCTTGTATCCACTCTTATTCTATCCTATAATATACTATAAATACTATTCTATCATATCCTATCCTATCGTATACTATCCCAACCAAATCCAATCCGAACCAATTTAATTCAGTCCAATACAATGCTATCCCATCTTACTTTATCGTATCCTATCAAATAATATGCTATACTATTATGTCCGATTATATCGTATCCTATACTATACTACCGACTCCTATCCTATCTAACCCAATCCAATCCAATACAATGCAATACAAAATTATATGCTATCATATCTTACAATATCGTATCCTAACGCATCTTATTCTATCCAGCTTCATTCGATCTCAGTACCTACTATTTCAAAATTTTTAAATCATCTGATATTTCACATTTTTTTAAGTCTTTTAGTTTCAAACTCGTTATAATAACTCTTACGACTGCAGTATTTCCCTTCCTCATGTTTTCCCATCCAAACAAATTCAAAACTAACTGTTTTATGTTTCTCTAGTTATTTAAAAAAAAAAAAACCATTAATTATGTCTTTAAAACGATAAGCAGCTCAATTAAATAAATAAACTCTTGGCATAAAATGTGCATGAACGAAACATTCAGAATATTCAATGAACTACTGCAGTTAAAAATGTGGCTATTATGCTGTATAACACCGTGAACAACAGCCAGACAGATGCTCTCTTAGAAGCCTGAAAATAATTTTAAAACATTTAACAAAGCATTTGCGTATGCAGGACCGTAACTTTTGGGAGTCTTCGCAAGTTTTTGATAAATCTTGTGTAGATTATTCATTAATGATTAATCTTATGACAAACATCAAGATGGCTGTTTATGTGAGTGGATGGCGTATAAAATATATGTTGTGCTCTTTTAATAGGTTTAAATTTAAACATTTAACTAACTATTTAGTCTTTACAAGTGAATGTATCTACTGGCGAAAAGTGTCATGTAATAATTCGTTCAAAAAGTACTTACAAAACTATATCTCACTCATTATGGTTGGACAGAATTGAGGTTGATAACTTTTATCTCTTTTTGCCTCGCCTCGAAATATTTTCATACTACATTCTTACTAAAAGGATTGTATGTACTAAAACAATTTTTCAGAAATCTAGTTGAATTCCCACCATGTTTCATCCATCACTCAATTTATTTCTGTTTTACCCGCTCTATGAAATTAATTAATTAAACTTGAACCTCCTCATTGAAACTGACGTTCTATATACCATTATAACTTATTAATAGTTTATTTGTTCTACTGACACTACACAGAACTGATAACAACGCCAAATTTACCTTTGCTTTAATGCCGTTACTCGATTCACACTGAATGAATGTATTGTTACTTTCCCTCAATTCTCCCACTTCAACTTAAAAAGCAATTTTCGAATATTAATATATAAAAAAAACAAAAAAACAAAAAAAAGCCTATCACTAACTTGTTCTAAAACATTTTTATAGTCTGTATAGTTTTTTATACATGTTTGTGGTTCATTATTATTACTATTAACAGTCCGATTGTTTTCACTGAAGACACAAGTACCAATTTCGTTAAAAAAAAAGATTTTTAACGTATTTCAGAATGTTTGTAATGACATCAAGTGCACTAACTATTCAGCTGTTAACATTCGTGGATTCGATTATATCTCTGGGTTTAAGTACTAAAATGTAATAGTAATTTTTATGGTTGGTAAGGTGGAATAAAAAAAGATTAACATAACTAGGAAGCAATACACTAGTACGCAAAAATAGATTTTATTATTATATGTATCTATATTTTCAAACCGTAAATGGTTAATAAGTTTGACTTTATTAAGAGAAATATACTTGATAGAAGAATCCTTGAAACAAATTCTTACAAGGACTACGTTTATTTCATTAATTGTGTTTAGACGACAATATCACTGTCTTTGGTGTCAATTATAATTATATTTTTGGAGTTCATACAGCTTTGACACGTCATTGTCGCTTAAACGTGTTTCTGTGAATATAAGTATATATATATTATTTTTTTAATTTATGTTCAAGTATTATTCTATGAAGATAGACTTTAAATTTTAATATTTTGGTTTAAGTTTCAGATTATCTCAAATCTAGCTGAAAACAAACCTCTGATGCAGATATTCTATCATTAAAGGAAGAATATAGGAGTATTGTATTTAATAAATTTACAATCATGTGTCTCAAAGTTATGTGTACAGCAAAAACTATATTAATTAACGATTTAAAAAATGATTTATCTATTACAACTGATAATACATCATCTAGTAATGTTCCTATATTATTACAACACCTAGTTCACCTAGTTCATTATAGCCCTAATGCTAATTCCATCAAATCACAATAAACAATCATACTATATTTTACCTGATCAATAGGCCTAGTAGTCTGTAAGCGCCTTGTTATATTTGCATCTTCCAACAATCTTCTAGCTTCTCGGTTGGAGTGCTGCTGAAGCAGTTTAACATACTTTACTGCGATATACTTTCCAAGAAATCCACCTTCACGTCTTTGTGCATGTCGTCGTTTCTTATGTACCGCGCAGATATTTTACTATGTTTAGAAGTACTTTATTTTTAATCTATGAATAATATTACAATACGTATTCTTGGAAAAGCACTTAAGTTCTATATCATAAGAACAAACAGATTTTATAACTTGATGCTACAGAAGCAGCTTATTACTCTGAACGGATAGCTCTTATTTTCTACCCAACACAAATTGTATGCAATTTTCTTTATTTAGTGTTTAGTTAGTCTACTTTTCTCTTGATACATAACACTTTCATCTCAATTTAGCGTTAAGGGTAATTCCGAGATACTTAGCTGTGTTTTCATAATTAATTCTCTGAGAAGCAATTACTACTGGTACAGTAGTGAATTATCTATTCGTAAAATTAATAAGAGTTAAAATTTCTTCTCATTTAACTTTATTCTACACGTTTTCTTTCAGATACTCAATGCAATAAAGGAGCTTTGTAATATATTTGTGGGTTCTCCGACAGCCGTTATAGCAGTATCATCCGCAAACGTTGCCATAATGTATGAATAGTTGTTTAATCTTTATACTATTTTACATGCATGAAATGTCTTATATCGATAGGGGTAGTTGAAAGAAGAGGAAATGATTGCAACTAGATATTACAAACAATTACTAAATAAAGCAATTTTTAAGTAACAATAATAATAATAATGAGTTTTTCCCAAAATCTTTACATTTTGCAAATAATAAAATAAAATAATCTCCAAGCAAACTCAGTTACATAGACACATGTAACTGAAAAGCAACTCCGTCTGTAGATTTGCTATTCAAACACATACAATTATAATTACTAAAATGACACATAAAAAATCACAACAAGAACAATTATACAAAAATCATCCACATTTTCAATCAACAAAAACAAAAACACCAGTAAACATTAAACAAAAATTATGGCTGTGTACATAAAAGCTAGCAATCAATATTTATAATACTCTACTAAAATTCGTCTGTATTTGTATGCTCTAACATGATAATTACACAAACTATTCCAATTTCTACCATTCAAATATGCTTTATATTCTTTTATACTAAGTGTTTCTGAACACCACCATGCAATTCAATCTCTTTAAATATTATCCTCAATTTCTAACCTGTTACACAGTGAACACAAATGAGACTCTTCGGACCGGTAACCCTAAAATTTACATTTAAAGCTTGCCCTCTTAACTTAAAAATTGCAGAAACAAAATAAATACTACAACCGTCTGTCATGTAACTCTTCTTTCTTAAATCAAAATCTAACTCTTTATACATACTATGATAAACATAATTACAAGCTTTTTGCAATAAATTATTTAAAAAATCATTCTTAAAACAATTCAATAGGTTTTCTATAGCAGTCATTTCACCATTGTCTTCCAAGTATTGAAAATAATCAAGGTTATGTTTTTTACAAAGTGTCTTTACATTGTTATACCAGAATACATTTGTATTAATAATGTCATTTGCAAGCAATTTTGGCAGCCTATGATCATTTAATGTCAACACTTTCTGTATATACTTGAAATGTAATGAAATAGTATGTACAAACAATTGACTCTCTCCCATCTCAGAGTATATTATAAAATCAGGCGTATTTTTTGGTAACATAATCAGCTTTTTAATAAAAATGTATACAATTTTTCAACTATTTGAGATTGCATATAACGCCATACTTGCGCTGCATACAATTTTTAAGTAAGTAAAAACTAAACACATACCGTTTCCGTGAGACATATTTGCGTTTAAAATATAATCGGTAAAGGAGAACTAATCTTGATATTTCAAGCTAAATATATACAAGCACAATATAATGACATTTTCTAGTATACAAGCAATACTGTTTAAGTTATTATTATAAAATGTAATTTAACTGATGGACATTACAAATTATTGTTCGTATGGTTTGTTGAAGTTGTTTCATAATCCAGATGCAAATCCAAAATAAAAACTTTATTGGTTTAAACAAAAATAAATAAAATAAATAACAGTAAGAATGCAGGAGCATTTCTGATTGCATTTAATATTGTATTTTGTAGCAACTTCAGACAAACTCGATTTGGTTCTACTATCATTGTACATAAAATATATTAAACAAATATACATTTTATTCGGAAAATACACATTGAAATTTAATTTAATTTCAATATCAGCGTTATTTCTGCATATTTACTACATCTATAATTCATATTCGTGTTTGTACAGCAAGTAGACATAATATAATATTTAAATTGAAATATATTGACAATGTTGGGTATATTGGACTTTCATTTTAAATGTTAACGTCCATATCCCGTACTACCGACTTCATGATTACCTTTTCGTAATGTTTTAAATAAATTTGTAAGTCGATTATCGTTACAAAGAAATAATATATGTGATTATTTAAAATCACCATTTTTTAAAAAACTTAATCGGTCATTGCAAATGTACAATATAGCGAAACAAACTTAGTAAACCTGAACTTGTTCTTTCCCCAAACATTTGCCTAAGTCAGTATACTGTTCAAAATATATACAACTGTGAATGTTTTAATAAAGTTAACTGTCTGTGTTTTGTTATGCAAATATTGTGGTTTATAAATAAACCATATCTATAGCTGTTGTGTGTTTTACATTTGTTTATTGTGTAGAAAATAAGAACTAGTATTTATTAAAGGTTTCATAATTATTAGTTATTAGTTTATCTTTTGAAAACAAAGGGCAAAAGCTGAAAAGAAACTTTTTGCTGTTAAACCCGTTCACATTATCAACAAATGTTATCCGTTTTCTACGATTTAACTGGGCTTTTGAACACAACTGTTACTTTTGGCCTCTTTTACAAAATAATAAAACATAAGTCATTCAGTTTTTACACTTTACTCACATCATATCATGCAATCGACGTCGTTGCAAAATGACCAATATGTGTGAAGTTGAAGCAGGAAAAAATAGTTTAATGTCCGTAAATATATTGATTGATCACTAAGGCCTGGGTTGTAAAAAGTGATTACTTGTATGTATGCAGGTAACAAAAGTATACTGGCCTCCAGCATATAATGTTGATTTAGAAACTTAATAAAACTATACTTTGGAAGGAAGATGTAAGACAATTAAACTAAAATCCAACATATTATAATGAGAACGCAAACATGTCCTCCAGTAACTCTAAAAAACCTATTGAAACCAGAGACCACAGACGTATTTAGGTACAGGTGAGTAAATTGACAAAACATATATTTACTTAACGGAAATAACTTCGTCTTAAACACAGATCTACGGGCCGATTGGTCGTAATCTAAACTCTCAGCCCACAAGCAACTTCTGTTGTTAAGTCAATTACACAACCGACATGGACAGGGAATTTGGGATTCAACAATGGGGCTCTGCTTACAAATAGAATATTGACATAATACAACACTTCCAGTCAGATACCTTAAGTCTGTATTATATGCTTTTAAATGCATTACTTATGAAGATATCAACCAAGAATAAAATTCCCGACTAGTGCATGAGAAGTTTAAAACAAACGAATACTTGTTGAAAAAGAAAATAAACTTTTCAGATAATTTAGCTAAGAATGAATGTCGAAACAAAAATCAAGAACACTTAAGGGTAAACTACCAAGAAACATGACTGATGATTAGTATGATTATATTGCTTAGGTAGTTTGTTGTAGTATTAGTTAGTTCACCTATCAACGGATTTATACTACTCATTTCACTGTACATTAAAATAAAATCCTTTTTGAAGAGATTTAAAATAAAACTTGAACATTATTATTTTGTATTGTAATAAAGTTAATGAATTAGAAATAAGTACAAAGAGCGTAGACATCTATACCATTATAATAATATTACAAATTTATAAAACTTAATTACAATTTGTATCCCGATACTGAGCCCTATTGTGCACGTCTTTATTACACTTTCAAGGATTATACATAACAAAACACACAATACATTTTGTTACATATGCAAATCCTATTGGGATATTTAAACAAATCCTCAAGTAGTTTTAATCTCTTTCTCTAGTTTCTGACTGCTTTTTCCATTTAAAAATTTGTCTTATTCTTTACGCAATATTGTAACTATAAATAGAAATTATTGACTAGGTTATTTACAAAGATAACGCTACACTTTAACTACGTAGTTAATTCACCTAGATAACAGTAACAGAGACTGACGTCAGGTTTACAACCTGTGAAACGTCACATTGCGATATGATGTGTTGAAACTAAAATGTTTTGTTAGTTTTACATTAAAGGCGGTGAACAGCCTTATTTGTTTTTCTTATTCCTCTAACAAATAATACAAAGAGGTTAAAACAATTATGGCTGAATAAGGAATTCAATAAATGTTTACTCTAAAAACATAGATGGAATACATTAATTAAACAATCCGTAGTTTTCCTACCACATTATTTTATTGTGTTGACTTAAATTACACAATTACGAAATTGATTCTCTATATGTGCGACATTGTTTTAAGACCCACCAAGTCCATTTGGCACAGTGTCTACAAATGGTCTACAACTTGAAAACGGCATGAGCTGAACGGGGAGCATCGTATATCGCAGATAAATCGACAGATATGGCAGGATAAAAACCTACTTAACCTGTGTTTTGTAGTTTTCAGAGTGACATTATATAATAATTGTAAAAGTGGAGACGGTTGCAATTTATTAAACCTAAAAGAAATTTATCAAAGGTTTGACATATACAAATATAAAAAGCTGGAAGGTAACAGGGACGTAATAATATAAATAATTCATAAGACGAGTTTTTCTGACAATAATAAAGGTGATAATGATTTTAGAATCGGAATGACTAAGGTAGGCAAGTAGTAAATTGTATAAAGTACAAGCATACAAGATATTTGAGGTGTCAGTTTGATGAGACTAACAGATAATGTGTTAAACAATATTATAACATAAGTAAAATCAACAGAAATAATTATGGCTTATTACATAAATGTTATTTTATTAGTGAGGCACGTACTTGTTCTAACGTTCTAAGTAGAAGAAAAAACCGAAACCTGTATAAGGCTAGAATACGACTTATTATGGTTCATGGCTTTATGAACAATAAACAAACTAAATATGATAAACTTTGGAATTATGAAGTAAGATATTTATGCAAAATATCTTTCTTTATTTTTTTAAAGAAGATATTATGATGCAAATAAGGAGTAAATATTTTTTTTTTAAACAGTAAATGAATTAAAAAGGGAAAGTCTATGATTCGCAAATTCGCTAAAACTATGTTGAAAACATGTATACAATTTATCACAAGTAGAAAGTTCAGTCACGACGGAGATACCTGTCTTCTTATACCTATTTTCGTAGGATAAAGTCGGAAACTGGAAACATAACTGCTGCCAAGAGACGACTATGACAGAAAGAAACCGAAGAAACGAAAACCCAAGATGAAACCCCGTTTATTAAGACATAAAAGTAAGTATAGTAATTTTAGAGTAGAGAATAGAATAGTTTAGTAAACAGAATATTAAAGACAAATTCATTAACTGTAATATTTATTTAAGAACATGTATAAGCAAATTATAGATCAATACATTTTTAAAAATAATTTGAAGCGAAATATTAGTTTATAAGAAGCCAGTGAGAATTCGTACCAAAGATATTAAAATTAAATAAAGTAAAATATGTGTAATAGTTAAAACTTGGTTCCTCGGTGTAATTCTTGACGGTAAAAACAAAATTTTAATATATACCGAATGTTTTATAACATTTTATAACATATAACATAAAACATAAATAATACCGAGTGTTCACTATTTGAAAAGCAAATTCTTAAATATCAACATCATTCTTGTCTATAAACTCTTACAATATTTTGTTTTATACTTTATGTAGGATATTCTTTCGTTCAGAAATGGTATTCCTAAGGAACCACTAACACGCTCCCCAGGTTCTGAAGTGTCTAAACAGAAAGTAAATAGAATGTCTGTCCAGGTCTTTCAGACATGTTACAATCAGTCAATGTCACTCTTCTTTGTCGCTCAGAGTGTTGTGAGTTATATCCTGAGTGTAAGATATACTTCAGCGATTACTCTTTTCTTAATGGTGGTTAATAGTTCTTAACCGATAACGATTTATTTAGGTAATTTGAATTAATATCAATTAAAATAAATATTCTATATGTTTTTTTATTTATATAGTAAAGCAATTTATGACTTTAAACAGTTTTTAATCACTAATACATTTATATAAACAAAAAATTAAATATCGAAACATTAAAATACTTTATCTTAATCAATTTAGTGGGCATTTTTCAAAATAAAAACATAAAGTTTCCTTATAACAATATAAAAAGCACATCAATTTAAGAAAAAAAAACACTGGAAGTTAAATAAGAGAGATGTTTATTGTATACTTACGTTAAAAAAAAAATGTATTTCTGTAGTACAAAACAATTGTATGGACATTGTCATTTATACAAATTGCATTTAAAAAAACTCAATCGCGTTCTGTGAAAACATATGTACAGTAATAAATAAGCATAATGCAATACTTAATAAACAGCTTTTATAAACAGTGTTTCGGTATATCCAATTAATGTCATTTCATGTCACTATTAAAGTATATATATATAGAATTAATACAATGTTTCCTCGACACCTGAAAAAGGCAAGAATGTACGCGTGTTTGTATTTTAAAACTTTATGATTCTGTTTAATTTTCCTAAAACATATAAGAAGTACGCTAAAATACAATATGAAAATAACATCAGTATGATTATAGTCATGAAACATTTACTAACATCAGCTATAGATAAAAATAGAAGGGAAAATTAATTTTAAAGAGCATTTTAAAACAAATAAACTTTTTTGAGTAACCTTAACCAAATTTCTTGAAGTACTAGGTCAGATTTTTGTAGGTACTATTTAATGTAAAATAAAATCGACCACAAACTACTTTTCAGTTACCGTCCAACTAGGATTGCAGCTTACTTAACAAAATGTGGTTGTAAAGGCAAATGTTGATATAGTGATGAGATAAAATTATATGATAAATATTTGAATAGTTCATGCCAAAAAGTAAAGAGCGAAAAATAGAAGAAACTTGTTTAGAAAAAATCATTCTTCATATAGCCTAAGTATGGTCCGATTCAAGCCTTGTTCGAGTGTCTAGATAAAAATATCATATTTTAATGGCATGAAACAAGTATATTGTATTATTATCAAAATAATAATGTAGTAAACTGTGTATACATATTTTGTTGTATTAAGATGTAAATGATATTACAAGTAAGCGGTCTATGCTATTGAATATGAATACATATCAATAAACAGACTGATTGATTTCTCATTTGAAAATTGTGTTTTACCATTTAAAATTTCCTTATTTATTTAAAAATCAGTAACTGCTTCACTATAAAACACACAACAAAGATAATTCGGCAAACTTTTAAAATTAAGTACTGAGAAAGAACACAGATTGCGTACAAATGTCTTTGTCCACTGTTAATTGTAGGACTCCTGCAAAATATAACGTGAAGTTAATAACGTTTCTTCGTACAATGGAAATATTCTCCGGATACGTAACGTCACATAAAGTGTTTAAACAAAATGCAATCTATGAAATGAAGCATTCCTATTCATGACATATACATCGTAGGGATTTTGTCTTGAATAGAAAGCTATATACGCCCTAACCTTTACACGTTGTGTTTTACTATAAAATTAACTATAAATTGAGTTCAATTTATAAATAGTAACATTAGGGACTTTGTCAATAAACAGGGTTATGTTTGAATCTTGGATAGTGGTACATAACTCAAAAAAGGTTATAGCAACAATATAAAATTAACCCTTTTGTCGTGCAAGTTATATTGTATGTTTTTTTTTCTTAAATTAGAGTTACATAGTTGTATCAGATAATTTTATATATCATACGTCTTTATTATTTTAATACACAAATTATAGCCTATACGTTTACATAAGCAAACACATTTTAAGTAAACATTATATTTATTTATTGCTATTATTATTATTATTTATTTATATTATTTATTATTTTTTTAGCAACATTTGTTTAAATAAATCTAAAATTAGGTTATTATCATTATATTGGCCTATGAATATATAGAATACAGAGTTTGTGAAAAGTTTGAGAACGGCTTAATATTTCGTATATAAGGAAAACTAGAGAAGTAAAATGTTTTTGAGAAAATTCGTATTAGATGTGATTGAGGAAACTACTCTAGGCCTATGAAAAAATACTAGTTTATTAAGATTGTAAAAAAACGTATTAGCAATTTTAAAGTAACTTTATTTTTTAAATAAGGAGGTCAGGTGATACATCATTCCGATGTATAATTTCAAGAGAGAAAAAAATCGGTAAATTTTGAACATCTATGTTTTTAACCTATACAAAATGGCGCCCAAAAAACCACCGAAGTCGTGTTTTCCGATTTTGCCCCAGATCATAGTAATATTTATTGTATAATTAATTATCATTGTTTTTGAATTTCTAATTAAATAAACTTTCAAACCATATGCTACACAACAATGTTTGTGAGTATTTGGTTGAACCACTCAAAATAAATTTAGGAAAAAAATCAAAAAGGCTGTGACTCAAACATTTTAAATACTCCCAAATATCGTTGTGTGGCATATTATTTAAAATCTTACTTAATTATAACTCCAAAAAGAATAATAAATATTATATATTAAAAAATATATAGTACAGTAAAATGAGGCAAAATCGGAAAACACGATTTCGTAGGTTTTTGTCCGCCATTTTTAATTGTTTAAAGATATGGATGTGCAAATTTCACCGTTGGTTTTCTCTGAAATTCGACACCGAATTGATGTATCACATTACCACCTTCCCATTTGAAAAAAAAACAACAAAGTTAAATTTAAGTTGTCGGATCCAAGATGGGGGATAATTTTTTGTAATCTTAATAAAATCATATTTTTACATAGAGTTGGTTCTCAATCACATCTACCTTCAAATTTGCCTAATATTAAGCCGCTCTCAGACTGTTCACACACCCTGTATATATAGACAAATAATTTTAGTAAAACGGATAATGTAACTCCATAAAATATTATAGGAAGGCTTACTTTCACTGACTAGACTTTTAAACGAACAACAAATCCAAACAAAATTAAAGAACAATCTGGAACACTCCTCCCCCATCCCATTCCTCCCAGGGGACCGTAATACTATTGTGCCCTTGTTCATGTTCTTGTTATAAAACAAACATGTTATAACTAACTTTTTACTTTATTATGTGAAACGCGGACATTGCATTACAACTTACCTTTTCTCTCAGAGACTTGCTCCAACAGCAAATTTCATTACATTTGATGCAAGTTTTATTTTTTATTGTGAAACGTTTTATTGCTGAAATTTCGTGTTTAAAAATAGTTTGTTAATAGAAAAATAAAGTACACACTTATTTTAATTTAACAGATGTAGATTATAATGTTTAATTTAAAATAAAAAAAGAACAGGAAATTAATATAAATATTTACCTATTATTGACTCCGTCGTTTGAATTCGTTAAGGTTATATTATTTACAATGCGTTTCGAGATCGTGTCTCTGTCCAACTCAAAAGAGGTAATAGTATATACTTTACAGTTTAATCTTTACACACATAACTTCCTTTCTATTTCTGTCAATTGTTTATGTCGCAATATTTGTTATCATTTTTGTTGGTTCGAAATATGATGTTAATTTTGTGTTTCGCAAATGAGTGTAGGAACAATCTTAGAATATTTAAGACAATTTTTATAAGTTTCCTTGTTCTTATGTCGGGTGGACTTCTATTGTTTGTGTAGTAATTTGTCTATCATTGAACTATGATAGCGGGTCGCTTGTTCAACATATATTATGTTGTGTAGTTAATAGTGGAAGTCCCGTTTACTTATCGGTATAGTGAGAAGGAGGTGGATGAAGATGTTATATACATATATTTTTTTTGTACACAGAAAATTCAACTCGTTATTTAATTCGGTTTCTATTGTTAATTGGATTTTTGGATTAACCTTATTATTGTAATTGTCAATTAAGCTCAGACATTTTGTAAACTCATTTTCGAAATGGTTAAATATATTTGAGCGAGTATGCTATATAAGGATAAACTTATAGCTAGACCCTCATCTTGTATGAGAATATCGTTTTGTACAAGTACTGTACAACCTTAAGTACCACCAAAAATTCATGGACTTCTTGGATGTTAACATTTTTACATTCGCATAAATTTTAATGTAATGTGTAATGAAATTTTTTTATAAATATTTGATTGTTGTTTCTTTTTTTTAAACAAAAGATAACAAAAACCTAAAAGCTCTAATTTGTTTTAGTTATCTACAAAAACAAACATGTAATAATATCAAGATTTAATTAAAATTTTTATAACAGTATTATAAGAAATTTTTCAAATATTAGGAATTTACTCACAAAAAATTTAATTTTATAGATATTAAAAAGACAGATTTAAATGAATTATTGAATTTTAACCATTTAAAGTGTTATTAAAAAATATATATATAAAAATTAGTAATTAAATATAAATATAATTGTTTTATTATTATTATAGTTTTATATAAGGAAACCATAATTAAAATATATATACATTTACTAAAAATACAAATGCAATAGAACGTTTGGTTTGATATTAAAACGTTAAGCATCAACATTTCTAAAATAAATTTATTTTTAAATGCAAAATAATGAACAAAATACATAGTAGTAGATTAAGTATGTTAAAAAAATATTTTTATAAGTAACTTAAATGATAATTTTTAATTGTTTGTGACATTTATAAATAAATGTACACATTTACCACAAGTACTTTATTAAATCACAAAATACACAATATATCATAAGATATAAGGACAAGCTTAAGTGCAATTTGTAAACTTTTATATAACTTTGATGTCGGTTTTAAAAGCTTTTACTTATTTACATGTTAGTATGTATCATAATTGTATATTTGTTATTCTTTATAAACAATATTTATATTCTTGCACTTTGTATATAGTATTTTTAATATTTTACAACATTTTTGTACGAATACCATTTTTTATAAAACTACTAGGGGAGACCCCTGCATGCTCCGCACGTCAAAACCATTGGAACCTTCTACACACATCATTATGTTATGTTTTCTTTGTAATAAAGGTGTAGGATTAATAATAACATCAAAGCTAAGATGCTAAATAATGTTAAATCAAATTATTTGGTATATTTTATAACAGCAGTTATAATAAATGTTAAAAGGACCGGCAAGGCTCAGGTCTACACTTTAATAAAAAAACGCAACCTAAAAGTTCGAATTACAATAAATTTCTTCAAAGTGTGAAATCAGCTATTAATGGAAATATTATAACAAACAGCTGATTACTCTATCAACATTAAACACAGACATGTATTTATTATTTAATATGGCGTACCCATTGCCCTAAAATATTTAGTATATTGTGTATTGTTTTACTTAACAGATGGCGTTGTTCACAAAAACCTATCTTAAAAGTTAGAAATACAAATAATTGCTTTAAGTTTGAAATCAGCTGATAATGGAAATATTATATGAAACAGTTGACTACTGTTATTATTAGAGTTAATAAACATATGTAATAGCGGTTACATTTTTGTTAAATATTGAGTATGTTATTTTTACTTTCTCCACCCTATACGTAGTATATGGAGAAAGTATTGTTTTCGTAAAAATGTTCGAATTTGAATTTTTAGTTGAATTATCTGTTTTGGTACTCCCAGAACCCCAAAAAATGGTTTAGTGCAATTATCTGTGTTGGTGCTCCCTGAACCCAAAAATATTTTTAGTGGAATTTTTTGTTTTGGTGCTCCCTGAACCCAAAAAAGTGTTTTTAGAGTGGTGTCTGTCTGTCAGTCTGTCAGTATGTATACACGACCAGAGAGGACACTATTGGTCCGATTTTCATGAAATTTGGTATGTATGTACTAAACCCTAATATCTATAGGCGTTTTTTTTATTTTTTTTTTATTTTTTATTTTTAAGGGTAATTTACCCCTAAAAACCCATAAAAAACGACAAAAATGCAAATTTCTCAAAAACGGCTCTAACGATTTTCATCAAATTTTCAGTATTTATAGTGCTTAAGATGCCAAACAAAATGACACCACCCACTTTCATCAAAACTTCGGAGTTTTATAATTATGGGGAAATGTTTAAAAATAAACAAGTTTATGTTGTCAATCTAGCATCGCGGCGGCGTCCACACGGGGTAGCACCATGGTAGCGATCACGGCCAGTAATTCAAAGGTCGCGCGATCGAATCCCGCCTAGGACAATAATTTTTTTATACGATTGACGTAGGTAGAATATTATTTTTTTGTTTTGTTCTAAAAAGTAATAAATAAAATGATTGAAAACAATATTATTTTGACTACAGTAAGTTGGGAGAAAGTTTGTGTCAGTTAACTGATACCGTTTATTATGTTAATATTATTTATACTAATAATATTATAAAGAGGTAAAGTTTGTTTGTTTGTTTGTTTGTTTGTTTGTATGTAGGGGGTAATCTCTGGCGCTACTGAACCGATTGAAAAAATAGTATTACTAATAAAAAGCTACACTATCCCTGAGTAACATAGGCTATAATTCATTTCGGTAAAAAACTTTTTTTATTTTAATATTTGTAAATTTAGTCGGACAAAATCTTAGGTTAGGCTTGGAATGATAAACCAACACATGTATTTACATTTATTACCATAGCAACCAATTGAATAAAATAACAGATAATATAGATGTTTGCTTCAATATTTCCAATAACAGCTGATTTCAAAATTTGAAGCAATTATTTTTGTATTTCTAGCTTTTAGGTTAGGGTTTTATAGTGTAGACCTGAGCTTTGCTGGTTCTTTTAACTATTATTAACTGCTGTTATAAAATATAAGAAATAATTTGGTTTGAACATTTAACATTATTTACCATCTTAGTTTTTAGGTAATTATTAATATTACACCTTTATTATACATAAAACATAACATATGTTTTTAGAAAAATCCGTTGGGGGTTGGCGAGCGGAGCACGCAGGGGTCTTCCCTAGTTATTTATACTTGCATTAGCAATCCTTTTAAAAGTCTTTATATCGTTTACAAAGAGTGCTTATGTTTATTAAATGCTGCTGTTTTTCAAATAGTATACAAAAACACGAGTGTATTCGAATCAAACGTCTTGTCAAAATTTCAAAGTAATTGGTGAAGAACCTTCGAAGATTAGCGATTTTGAAAAAAACGAACATTTACATTTGTATTTATAAAGATTACAGGAATATGTGAGTTTATTTAGTTTTATGTTGTTCAGTTTAATCTGACAAATAACAACATTTTCCTGATCGGCCATTCTAAAACTTCTTGTTTGAAGTACATAAACGTTTCTGCCGCACACTGTGATTCCAAACACCTTTACAAGAAAGGGGAGGGACAAATAGCCCCATAAAACACATTACGAAACACCCACCCAGGGTTTGAATGTGTTTTGTCTTCTTTGGCTTGCTCAAAAAACTATGTTCTGATTTTAGTAGTTGTCAGAGTTTTTTACCTTTAAGCATTAGTTTATATTGAATTAATTAATGTGAATATAAAACTAAGTTCGGAAAACATCCTGACATTTTATTTTTCTAAAAAAAAGAATGGTGAAATAGATACTAAAATGTAAAAATCTTAGACATTTTTTATGATACAATAGTTATAACCAAACGTAATAATACTCTAATATTGTAAGATACATTTTTTTATGGTTTAAAGGCGAATTGTAAGATAAAAAGTACTTTAAATGTAAAGGAAATAATATAATAAGATTTTGTATTAAATGTTACAAAATTGTATTCAATAAATTTTCTAAATAGTTTTACTACTGGATATATTGTTTGTCAACTTCGATGTATCATATTAATTTTCATTAGTTTTTTTTAGGAAGAGTTGTAAGACACAATGCAATATACTATACATGGTTTGGGTAGCGAAAACACTTTAAATAAAAATAACATTGATAATTTACAGTTCAAAGTAATTAGATAATAAAGTAAAATAGGCCTTTATCCGTCCTAAAAAAAATACTAATTATTTTCCGCGTACTAATTATTGGACTATTACATAATAGACGATGTACACTCGAAAATACGTACGTTATCTGTAGTTTAGAGTTTCCTTTAAACTCTAAAGTACGTATATACAGTTTATCTTTTGAAATAAAATAAAATCTAGTTAAAGCAGCTACATTTTTAATTCTCAAAAATTTATAATATACTATCGTCAAGTTCACACTTTTTAAATATCTCGATAATTTATATAGTAAATAAAATGTGTTATAGCTCAATCTAAAATATTTTTTTTATAGGAAGATAATTTCATCACAAAGGCATCTATAATAATTAAAATTCAGTATCATGTATTTTGAATTCCTATAAAATAATTTTTGTGTAAACTTGTGAATATAGTAAATGGAAATGATTTGCAATAAATGCAGTACATAATCTATATTATCGATTTACAGTTGAAGGTGTCTGGTAAAAATAGCGACAACCATAATTTTTTATGTTATGAGATATTACAAACATACAAAGCAATGCAATTCCTGTAAATATCAACTTAAAACCCTTATATATTTCTGGAGCAAAAAATCCAGTCGCTTTTTGTTTTATTTCCTTAAAAACAAATCCAATTAACTAAGGCTAACAATTGGACCAGATTTGTTCCGCGTCATTAGTCCTACGATTGCAAAGGGTTCCTCGAGGTAAAAGAAATTAATTACAAACGTTTTTGTCTCATTGTTTTGTATTGACTAAAAACTTTAAAAGAACCGTTATTTAATGGAAGTTGAGCTAATTTATTTAACACATTTGTCCTGAAAATTACTCCCTCCATTAAAGTTCCACATATACGGGAATAGTTAATAGCCTTATAACTTACGGGCGTTAAGATAATAAAAACATGTACAGTATTATTTATTTTTTGTCTTAAGTAACAAAACATATCAATATTTATATGTATCAAATATATTAAACAAGTTAGCCTATATAAGAAAACATTTACAATATTAAACGGCAAACGGCTAGTTACCATGTGTTATAGTTAACGTATAGTCGAAGTTAAGACACAGAATACCGTAGAGCCTGAATAACTAAATGGCAGAAATAACAAACAGAATAACTGAAAAGTTGGTATATATAATGTTGTTTCTACATAAGAGATATATTTCAGACCTTGTCTTAAACTAAATTATAAACAAAATATGTAAACGAATATTTTGGTTTGCCTGACCTTTGTTTAAAAGCATCAGACATTAGTTTTTATATGAATTTCATTAGGATTGTGTTGATAGTCATTGTAGTTAGTCTGTTTGTGTTTTGATATTCTTTAACCTAATGGAAAGAATAAAATACAAATTATATATAGATATATACAATAATGAACATTTAGAAAAATACAGTAATAATCAACAAAATAAAGGTAATCGGAACAATATAAAACACCACTGTTTGTTAAATAAAGCAAACATATTAACACAATTGCTAACACAAAGGTCAATCATTTCTAAACAACATCTTAATATACAGTAGATTAAGGAAACTTAAAAACTTTAATTTAAGTTTAAGATATAAAAATGTAGAACATAACAAATTTATTTTTCATTCAAATCTGTAATAAGGTTTGTAAATAGCAAAACGCGAATCAAATGAAAGAGAGAAATCATACAAGGGCTCTGATTGCATTGAATATTCTATTATCTTTTTTCCGCTATCGGAGAAATTCAATTACTCATGTTGCCAGAGCGGAGATTTTATTAAATAAATATAAAATGAGGTATACAACTGACAAATTTTATTCAAGTATTTATAATTTTAACATAGGTATTGTTTCTTAGTATGAACGCATACATAATGTTTAGACTGTTTTTGTCAGCAAGGAATACATTTGAAAAAAGGGGTGAGATAGTTTACGTCATATTAAATTTCTATTTACAAATTGTATATTAAGTTAGAATTATTTCCCTTTAATTTTTTTATTTTTTACTCAAAATTTTTAATTAAATGACATTTATTTAATGTCTGTCAATACTGTATATACTTTTAACATATTCAAAAATTAAATTGTCAAATTAGCTCTTGCGAATAGACTTAATTTTTAAATAATATTGTTGAAATGATAGGTTTAAAAATTAATTGTTTGTGAATCTCAAAATGTTTCTTGTTTTCAGGAAATATCTCCAGAATAGAATCTGTAAAACCATACAGTAAATATTAAAAAAATTCTAAATGCAAAAATGCCATATACAACATTATTCCATATTATTGCATATTTAATTACAAATAATAATAAATGTTCATGTATTGCTTTTAATCGAACAAACAGAATGTAGCAAAACGTAAAATCAATAAAAAATATACTTAAATACTGTACTAAATATGTGTTCTATATGAACATATTGTATTAAATTAAACTATCAAAAACTGTGGAAATTAGAATTTGAGTACGGTAGCAAATGAAAAGTGCGGTGTACTGCACCATCAAAACGGTCCCCAGACAAAATAATACTGTAAGCCGTAAGAATGGCATAACTTTATTCATAAACTTTTAACCAAAGTTTAAATCCTCTATAGCTTTCGTGTGAAGTACCTCTTACTTCGCAGGGTTTTAAAACTTAAATCCAGTTCTTTCACAATTGAAGGTGTGATGGCAATCTAAGCAACATGTAAATACTATTAACGATTAAATACATTATACGAAACAAAAAAATTGTATATCAATAAATAAGTGCATTCGAATGGTGTTCCACATGTCAGTATGTAAATAATGAAATTATTTGGACAAATTCACCACCCAAAATCGAGTAAAATATGTTTTGGATTTTTATTATTTGGTAATGAGACAAATAATAACGTTATCAAATGACAAACAATATCTCTAATTATTTTAGTTTTTTAGTAGTAAAACAATGTATACATAGACTATAATCTTAATGTAGTTCAGTCAATGTTCTTTAAGGTAAGTTGTAATATGCAGTTTGAATTTGTATAAATATATACTGTAAATATTTTTGATCATTAAGAACTACGTTATCTATGAACTACAAACATGCATTAGAAAAAGTGAGAGCAAAAAATTAATTTGAATCTTGCTTGATGTATTGTCGAATAACATCATATCTGTTATTTTAAATTGTATTAACCACTGTTAAAACATGGAGCACTTTTTTTAAATCTCGTAGACATTCTTATGCCTTTAATCCATTATTCCGAAGAAAATTTAGCTCAAATATATGAGAAATTTAATTGTAATAGTTCAAAGTATATAATTAAATCATATTATTAGTCTACAGGAGCCAATATGCGTAAATTAAATAAGTGGTTTAAGAAATAAAATGACAGTTTTAATGAAATAACAAACATTATTGTAACTGTTAGGAAATGATTTTAATAATAATAAAATAAAATGCATTAATTATATTTATTTTAATCAATAACACCAGCTGGTCTCAGAAAAGATTTGTCCAAGGTGTGTCCTTAACAAATATGTGATTTTGATAAAAGAGCAAAATTACAGCATATAACTAATTGCTTGGTCCGTTTGTAATACTTCTAAAATACATTATTAAATGCCTGATTTAAAAAAAAAGCATTAAATTAGTTATGTTACAGCTTCTTTACTAAGTGGTTATTACAATTAGTTGGAGTGTTCAAAGTTTGAAGCCTTTGAACATGACAAGTAATCATTTATATGTGTACACTAACAATATGCAACTATGTCATATACTATCTGCTTTAGTAAGACTAAGTAATGTTGAGGCTTTCAAATATTTTATTTTCAAAAGTATATATTATATATTAACTAATGCAGATTCATGATATTGATTTTAAATTAAACGAACTACATGTTGTATAAACAAAACAATCAAAAACTAATATTTAATGGAAACATAACAAATTGTATGTCTTATACAACTAAGGGGGCAAAGTCAAGTGCTGTTACAGTCGGGTTTAAACACATTGAAACCACACAAAAACGTAAAGTACAGTACTTTTCTGTACTATACAGTAAACCTATAAGTCGAAAAAATGAAATGTCACATTATTTATTTAATTGAACAACAAATAGTTTACAATAGATTATTACATGAATTTGTGGAATGATTTAGTTTCCTCATATGTTTTCTTTAATTTAAAGTTCAAACATTATTTTCTGTTCCATGGGGTTTGGTTGAAAAACATAATTATTTTTCCATTTGAAGACATTATCATTGCAGTAGATGGACTTGGTATATTACTTTTATTGTAAAAGCAAGCGTCATTAACTGTTTTATCTGACTTATTGATTTTGTCATAATATAACAGATTGTATTTTCCGTCAATACTTCATACGTCATCGCATTGGTGGGAAATACGTTATCCACTGGGACAGTTTTCTAAGCTTATCTATATGTAATCAGTGTTTTTTGTTTTAAAATATCACTGTAAATAACTGAATAACTCATATTGTAATATAAAGCAAAGTAACGTACATTTAGCCACAGTTCAAGTTTTGTAGGGTTACAGTTTGTGTTCTGTATATTGTAACGTTTTTATACATGCTTTAACGTTTAGTGATTATTTTTTGAAACGCATGTTATCTGTGTTAGTATTTTTGGTATTTTAGTATACAAAACTTTACTGATACAAATGTTTCAATTCTTCGCAAGTGCGTTTTTCTTCGTAGCAGCAATAAAGATTGTACATTGTGCGTGGTACGACACGCCGGCAGCATGGCTAACTGTATCCACGCAAGGAGCGTTACGGTTCTTGAACGTACGTTGGCATGGCCAGTGCCCCATCAATGCCACAGTAGTTCAGAACCATCCGTCATTTCCCGGTGTGAAGGAACTAGGTCCGTGTCCTACTTTCTACGAAGTAATAAATTTCTCTCACAGTTCTCAACCAAATGCTATATTAACAGGACGTTGCTGGAAAGACTGTGATGGAGCTTCTTGCGTGGCTAAGGGCGCAAACTTCAAGTGTAGAAACCGAATAGAGACCGTCTTCACCGTTGACATTGACCCGATCTCTGGTAAGAAAGTTACGATCCCCAGGAAGATTCGGGTTGGTTGCTACTGCATGGAAGAACAAGCGTTTATGTTACGTGCGGTTACATTAAGCCCAGTGGCTTGAAGATTTTACTTACAAACCAATGATATGAAACATTCCCCTTATAAATTGTGATATTATTTAATTGTGACGGAAGACGACTCATATTATTTTTTTATATTTAAAAATATTCCTATTGTATATGTAAATTAGCATATAAAATTATCTATGTCAAAATATTAATAAATATATGAAACTTTTTCTAAAAAATCTAGTTGTTTCTTATTTAAAAATTATGTGAATAAAAATATAAATATTTATTTCTACCTTATAAACACCTCTACATAATATAGTAATGACGTATTCCTCCTTTTCTCATAAAATTCATTAAAAAGGAACTATACACATGTTTGTGTTTGAGAGTGTTAGAGGGTGTGTGTGTAATAAATGGAGTTCAAATTATTTATTAAAACTAACGTACTTATTCCTGATAGTGCTTTCTTTAAAACAAAAATTTAAGGAAATAAAATACAAATGTATACATATTGTTTAGAATGTTATTATTAGGTGCCTATACAATAAAATTTAGTCCTATGAAAACAGGACACAAAATCACAAAAAGAGAAACATGCTATGACTAGATACTATTAGAACTTTTGGCTTTTATTATTTTCATCGATACAAGGAATACACTAGTGACACTAGTTGCTCATCAGATGAAGATTTTTTAAATAAGTTATCCATTCGTATTTCTTCTTCCGTGCCCTTGATTTATGTTAATTTATCTCAATATGGAAGGTTTGTTTCTGACAAAGGATTGGTAAACAATTACCATTGCAATAAAGTCGCATACATATTTATATATAATAAGATAAACTCTTAAATCTAATATCTAGTTTTATATCACTCATGTCGTAAATGCAAAGGGGTTTTGAAAAGCAATGGTTACATCACCAGTGCACATCATCTGTCAGTTCCTCGATAGAGGTAAACATAAAGTTAATAAATACTTTAAAAATAACACAACTATTAGTATTGCTTTAAAAATATTAAAAATTTAAAATAGTATTTACTCCACTATGTTTACTTTACTGAAGAAAAGAAATAAATTTGTTTAACTAAAGCTACAGCGAACATTACTTATGTACAAAAATTGTTTAGTAAATATTTATTCAGTTTTTTATATATTTTTTGTCATACAAATTAGTAAAATATAAAATATAAGTATTATATTTTTATTAACAAAGTTAAAACACATTTTTGTATTAACTAAAGTTATATATACATACAATATACATGTTTAAAATAATGTAATAAATTTGCGGAGCCTTTATGCCTTCGTTGTGGGTATCTACTTTCCTTCACTTTGAACCTAAACATAGATGATTTGTTTCTAAATGATTGACGATCTATAATAGCGCCGTTAATTGATTTCAGTGATTCTTGAGGTGTTTGGAATACTTCTACAATTACTAAATGAATAAAACCACTTTTACAACGAACATTAGCTTATCATCCAAAAGTTGTGCATTCAAATAGGCTATACCAATTTCGTGTCTTTAGTATGCAAACTGGCTTTAAATAAAATCATTAAACAAAAACATAATAATAATAATATAAAAGGTTAAATTTTATAGGATTATATAGCATTATAACAAAATGTATTGCTGCTCGTAATATTTTAATACTTCAATATTTCTGAAAAGTTTAACATAGTAATGGATGAATTCATTCTGTTACGCAAATAAGGAAAAATGTTATGGAAAAATAAAACCGGCAGATCAACACATAAGGAAACTTTACTTTTCAAAGTTATTATTATATAAGCTGATATTGTATAATATAGCTTCTAAACGTCATTTACAAGCACTTTCAAACTATTAATTTAGTAGAGTATCCATAAATCTTGAAAGCAGTGCTGAATTTTAGAGAAGTTTCCGTAGGCAGATTTAAGTATATTTATTGCGACATAAATTTCGTGTATAATGTATTAAAGGGATCGAGTGTCGCGCTGTGAGAGATTTAATATTTGTGAACAGGTAAATCCACATTTCCATGCTTAACTTAGTATAATACTTAGAAAATATTCAAGTATTTACGATTATTTATTAACTTAGTATACAATAATGTAAACAGTTAATATTGCTGTGTTTTACATAACTTGCCTATTTATCCGAACAGCTGTAATAAGCTTAAACTATTTTTCAAGTCTATTTGTGAAATAAATGTAATAAAATTGAATAGTTATAATAAGTTTGAATAAGTATATAAAATTTAATATATATAAATATACAATATAAGGAGGTTCCCATAAATAATAAAATTTTCAATAAACAGCATGCTCCAAAATAAGAAGTACTAAAATTATAATAGTTTTAAAGAATTTATTTTTTGACAAATATTTAAAGTTAAAGGAAGCTGAAAACACAAGTATGTTCTTTATTTCCTGTATTAAGTTTTATTCGACACTCGTAGCGTTGTTGAAAATCTTTGAAAATACATACATTTGTGAAATAAATAAAATCACATAACAAGGGGTTGTGGTGCAACTAACATGATATCATTTAATATCATAAAAATAATTATAAGTAAAGTAATAGTGGCTACAGCAGTCGTCCTGGAACCACTTCGAACCAACAGTCTGATTGCTAATACAAGAAAACTGTTTCAGGTCTTTTTCAAAAGGTTGAAGGTTTTTCTCTTGGTAACGTCCCTGGATTGCAGTATCAGCATTCATGTCATCAGTTTAAACGAAATAGGGACCAAATGCAGGGGATATTAATAGTTGTTTATAGTACTCCATTGCGGAGTTAATTAAAACACCCTATAATATTCGAAGAGGATTTTACAGCAATGCACTTTAAGGTTTGGTTTGGATATTATGAACTATTAATAAGAAGTTACAAATACACTGATTTATCTCTTGAGGTGGTTTTGTTTAACAAAAATAAATAAATAAATAATAAATGATACAACACAACCATCTAGCAAAAATTCAAACATAGTCCATGAGTTTTATATCTCATAGATTGCTCTACATAATTGAAATTAAAGTTGTACTCCCATTTGCCCTAAGCAATCTACTTTTGTAACAATATTTGCTATTTAATCTAAATTAGGCAACTGTTACATCGTGTATGAAGACTAGTGCTAAAATAATGTAGAACTGTTTAAACGAGAAATCTGAGGAAATCTGATTATTTCTCTAGGGCAAATACATGTTGATAGATAAAATGAAACTAAAAAAATATATATGCTTAGTGATTAATGCCTCCTATTTATTAGAAGTTATTTCTCCTAATTTTAAAGGTCAAGTTTTTACGTTATACATTATTTACTTTAAATTCTCTTTACAAATACGACTGTGTTTACGAATACAGTATTTTGATTGCAGTTTTAAATAATTTCAGCTACTAAAAGTTGAAACATGGCTATAAGTTATTGACAAGCTATGAATTCTTTCTTAGCTATATACAAACAGATTTTACTTAAATGTTTAAGGTGAAATAATTGTTTAACAGGAAATATTTTCTTGTACAATTATTTACATATCGTAAGCACAATATTGATATGTGTGTTACATGATTGGGAATTTTTTTCAAACCCTTAGGTATAAAACTTATAAGTAGTTTTCTTTCTGAGCACCGTCATTAAATATTGGACAAATTGAACTTAAG